>JAGVVM010004955.1:0-13002 GCA_019149425.1 Psidium friedrichsthalianum
CCAGTCTTGTTATTAGAAGTTGTTGCTACATTGGCCGTGCGTTTGGCTTTTAGCCCCTATACATCGCCACAGAAATTTTGTGCATGCCAGTCAGTCTTGTTTTTTTTGTTGTTGCTACATGCCGCGTTTTGGCTTTTAGCCCCGCTTATACTCGCACAGAAATTTTGTGCATGATTCGAATCCCCCTCGCATTTTCTGCGCCAAAGATTTAGCTACAATGTCTCACATGGCGACATCTCCCCTTCAAATCATGCTAAGCATCCAAATCTCTCTCTCTCTCTCTCTCTCTCTCTCTCTCTCTTGTAATGGAAGACATAGTTCCAAGGTGGATGCTCTTAAGATTGTCCCTATTAAAGTTATTTGAAACTTTGCCGTATCGAGAGTTATGCCTGCTCATTTGCTATCTTTAAATTAATGGATGGAGCACTATCGCATAAGTACATAACTTTGGGTAAACATCAATCGCCATCCAATCAAGTCACAACTTTCTCTGTTACTATGCGTGGAGAAAATAAAAAGAACAATTCAGAAAGGGAATGGAATTTTTTTTTCCAAAAGAAATTGAACCAAGTTATAAAACCCGTTTAGTTTATGCAATCAAGTGTCTTTAATTGACTCCGTCTATCTAATTGATAGTAAATGTCGGTATGTCATTTGTGGAACCTTTTAAAGATACGTGATGTTAACGTGGCGTTGCATAAGCCGCATCAAGTAAAAGGATAAAATGTAAAAACAGAGAAAATTGGGAAGGCCCGGGGACTAGGATCTTCAATTTTAGAGAGAGACAACGCCTCGCCGGTGGAGTCATGCCGGTGTTGCCTATGTCTCTCTCCCCTGTGATGATGTCTTTCTGTCCCTTTCCCTTTCCTCGATTCTACTTCTTCTTTTCTTCTTGTCGTAATTTTTTACCTTTTCTGTTACGGCGTCTACTTGGCACCTCATTAGTTTTACTAGCCAGCGAAAAATATAAAATGAAATGATAGTATTTTCCTCCATTGAGATTGAGTGCAATTTATGGAAATATACAATTATAGATAAATTTTAGGGTTTGGTTGCACTCTCATGTTACTTTTAAAATTTAGAGCACACATGTCTGTCAAAAAAACAGATGTGGCAAATGAATTTCATGTTCAAATATCCTATAAAACATCACTTTGTAAACAGTCTTGTTCCGTTGCTTCTTGCAGGAGTCTTGTCTATTTATGTGTACTCCCCCTCTGACACTGATCAAACCCACATCCTTCTCTTAAGGTCCAAGCCACCATCGTCAGAACACGTTCATGGAACATCACTGCCTTCAAAACTACCCCGATTCATCAGCAGATGCACCTTCTTCTTCGTCTCCAAACAAGTTCGACGACAAGAAGGGATCGACATCGGCCAAGAATGTCAAGACCGGAGGCAGAAGATCGGGGCCGCCCAAGCTCTCGACCGACCCGCAGAGCGTGGCCGCCCGGCGGAGGCGACACCGCATCAGCGACCGGTTCAAGATCCTGCAGAGCCTCGTCCCCGGGGGATCCAAGATGGACACCGTGTCGATGCTTGAGGAGGCCATCCACTACGTCAAGTTCCTGAAGGCTCAGATTTGCTCCACCACGCCGTGTTCGAGGGACGAGCCGGTTGGCCCGAGTTCATCCCGGCCGGGTCAGCCGCTCCTCCCCCGGGAGCTCATCAATGGGCTCAGATGGCCCAGAGCCAGCCCGACAGCGTCTCTTCGAGCTTCGGGGACGTCGATCATCACGCAACGCCGCCGCCATTGGACTTGGCAGATCTTCGGTGGTTCCAGGCCGGTGAAGAGACGGTGTCGTGTGATGAACCGTGCGTGGGGCAATCTCTGGCTTGATGTAATGTCGGTCTCCATTGGCTCGTGTGACTATCGTGTGTATATCGCATTGCGTGGGTAGTTCCTTTTTCGATTTTAAGGGGATGGTTTGGCCAAAAGAGTTAAAAAAAAAAAAGAAGTTTTGAGGGTTGCGTGTGGTAATTAATTGAAGCTTCGCGATGTCAGTTTGGTATCGGCGCGGGGATGAAATTGAAAAGAAGAAGAAGTCGTCCTCCTCGAACTAGTTTTAAATATTCAATCTACTCCGTAAAACTTTCATTCTTATATTATTGGCCGAACTTAATAATAACTTTCCACTTCAATCCATATTTGTAAGTATCGTCTTCTTGAAAGACGGATTGGGTCCAAAAAAAATAAATAAATAAAAAGAGGGAGTGTTATTGTTTTGATCTATCATATCTCTAACTCTTATTTTTCTGATTTTTACTCTGTGTATTTGCATAGCGTGAGAGTCAAATTCCGCACCTATAATATTGGGATTTTCACCCCTAAATTTTTTTTACTAGCAATATTACAGAGAAGAAAAATTGAAGTATGAGTTCACAAGCAATATTGGTCAAATTTTATAGTCTTTGCTCGTTTTGACTTTCTTTCATTGAACACAATGCTTGTTAGTCGGGGATACATCATTAGCAAGCTGGTTAATAAGTATTGTGTGAAGTACAGGCTGACAATGCAGAAGCTGAAACTCTAATGACTCACCTCAGGTGCTGGACACTACTATACGAGCCTATCCAGTGTGAGCTATCTGGAATGATGTGGAGTCTACCTTTTTCACTTTTAACCCCTAAGTTGAGAGAATATTTTTTCTTCACTTCTTCTCAATGGAATACTCTCAAATTTTGCATCCAGACAGAACAGTTTAAGGACAAATGGTTGAAATCATGCGTGTTTCTTCCCGTACACTCTTCGTATTGAATTTCCAATTTATATATTTTCACTTAATTAACTGGTGATGAAATTGAAGAGACAGAAGTGATATTTAATCCTGTAAAATCAAGTGTATCCATGGCGGGCATGTCATGCCAGCATTGTTAAACAAAGAATCTAGTCTTTGGCGAGGTTTCCAGTTCCACATCCATGATTAGAGCCGGCAACATTTTTGCAACTCATGCCATGGAGACTCAACTCGAAGGAAACTCAAAAAACTTAGACTGGGATCGCGCTCTTCTCTTCTCTCCTATTTTCGCCGATCACTTGTCTGAGGTAGCCTTTCGGAATGCCGGAGTAATTTTCAGTTTGTGTAGCAAGTCGAAGTGATCGTGCCCTTCTCTCTTCAATCGTTGTCCCTCTAGACGCTAGTGATCGGATTCCAAGCATCGGTGCTCTTCTCTCTTCGCCGCTCTTAACGCTAGTGTACCGAAAAGTTGTATGCGACTTTCTTATTTATCTGGTGCTAGGATAGTAAGTCAATGTCTCATATAACTAGAAAAGAAGATTGGCAAAATTGGAAGACTTCTTTGCGATGTGTATCATCAGTCATACGAGGTTTGCGGAGGCTAAGGAGATGCAATACGAAGCATAATTTGTAAGGAGCCACGTATGTAACTTTGAAGGCATCCGATGGTTTTTGGGTGGTAATTGTAGCTAACCGGAGAAATTGCTAGGAATTGAATCTCAATTAGGTTTAGGTATGTATTGAGTCGGACACGAGTTGTGCCCGGAACAGGTATAGATTGCTAAAATTATATTACATAAAAAGGTGTTAATATGACATAAATAGGTCAATTTGGATCGGACTCATTTCCAATCCATCTGAGCTCGACGTGACCCATCACAAAATCTCCCCATGACCAGCCTACTTCTTTGATTTGACCCAAAACTCCCACTGGGGAGAAGTTCCAACAAAACTCCCCCCATGAAAGATTATGAACCGAGCAATTTTACGCGTTTAACTGAGTTGGAAGGTTCAACTATAAGAAAAAGAAAAGTTGACCGTTGTTACTCCAAAAGCTACAGATATAACAGAAAGGCAATGGAAGAAAAGAACAGTCCGAGGTTGCTGATCACGATCACGTTAACTTTGGTATGTGGAAAAATCGCAGATATAAGAGAAAGGCAATGAGAGGCCAGTCATGTAGAGCAACCTAAATTCTGGGTATGCCCTCACCTCAACTTATTTTAGCCACTCAGTTTGGCGTGCAGTTGTTATTGATAGCAAAAGCATGAATTGCCATGCAATGGGTAGGCATTATTGTACAGTTGTTTTGAGAAATGAAATGGGTCTCTGCCTGTTCGACAAAATGCCTGAAAGATCCTATCAACTTACCCCTCATTGGATTGCTAGCATGTGCGGCGGCCTATTCGAAAAAATGCCCGAGAGAAGATTCCTATCAACTCACCTCGCGTTGGGTTGCTAGCATATGCGGTGCCGGAGGGTCATCCCTGCTGTTCATTTACATGTGTACTGAGAAAACCCCGTGTTCTGTCCTCAACACCATTGGCAACGGTATTTGTGTTATATACAATATGAAAAGAAAAATAAGGTAAGCAAAGAAAGCATAGAGTAGAGACCCAGAGAATGCCTATGCAGAAGATGAGGATGAATAGGAGGAAGAAGAAGACATAGGTGGCGAGTCATAGCATGTACACTTTGGATCATGTACGACTCTCTTCACACTGAGGTCTAGCTTGGAACAGAACACACAATACCTTCCCCAAGATTCTTCCTCTTCCTCCTCTTCTTCTTCATCAAATTCATAGCCACCGTAGCCGCCTAAGATAGCTGTGCTGCTGGTTTCGAAAGCTTCGTCTCCCTCAAAGTCGTCATCATGATGCCTTGTGTACGTAAATCCCATCTTTGGAAGAACCACCTCGAGGAGCTTATCCACTTGATCATCATACCATTGTTGGCCGCTCTTCCAAAAGGCAAGAGGTGCAACAACCACTGCAGCGCCTGCCCCGAACCCCAAACCGACAAGAATGAACTGAAAATTAATGCTTTCCCAACCATCAGAACCATGATTAGTGCTGTTGGTATTTGAGCAATTTGTTTTCAGCTGTGGTCCATACAATCCGGCATTGCCTTCGAAGGAGCATGCTGAAAAGGTGAGAAACTGTTTGATCGCTGGGATGCTTCCCACAAGCTTATTGTACGAGAGGTTCAGGAAGGAAAGAAAATTAAGGTCTGTAAGCTGTGGGGGAATTGTCCCATTGAGGTCGTTCCGGGAAAGGTCCAAGGACTCAAGCTGTCGCAAGTTTCCTAGGGATGAAGGAATTGGCCCTGAGAATGCATTTGTTGATAGGTTGAGGACATAAAGCGCTTTGAGATCCCCCAGAGTATCAGGTATTTGACCTTCTAAATTGTTGCATGATAAGTCGATTGAAGTGAAAAGTGTCAAGATCTTCACCAGCTCCACTTGCAAACCTTTGAGGGTGACGCTTACAGTGTCCTGGTAATAGAGTCCACTCAAGCGAAGGAATGGATATTGGATATGATTGATGTCTGCATTAACCTTCATAGCCTCCCAAGTTGTGAGGCATTCAGGAGGCACAGTGCCATTGAAATTGTTGGAAGATATGTCTACAATTTGAAGCATCTTCCAAGCGCTACGAGTCCCTCGACATCCAACGCCTCCATGGAACTTGTTGGATCGTAAAACAAGGACACGTAGACTTGCAATGCTCTTCAATTGACATGGAAAACTGTCATCAATCTGGTTGTTTCCGACGTCTAAAACCTCGAGAGCTCTGCAATTTGCCAGTGACTCTGGAAACTTCCCTTGTAATCGATTTCCACTGAGATCCAAAGTCCTCAAACCACATGTTCCAGGGAAATTGAAAATGCCGCCATCCAAGGCATTATCTCGCAGATTTAATACCTTGAGAGACTCCATCGCTAAGCAATCAGGAATATTTCCACTCAAATCATTATGAGATAGGTCGAGCACCTCGAGATATTCAGCTTTGCAAATTGATTCTGGGATAAACCCCTGGAAATTATTATTGGACAGGGAGAAGAATATTGCCAAAGAAAGGTTCGCACCAATAGCAGGTGGAATGGCTAAAGTGAAGTTGTTGCTTGAGAAGTCCATGTATGTGGCAAATGGCGGCAGTGGTAACGTTTGTCCACGGAGCCTGTTCTTACAGAGGTCAAGAACTGACAGAGTAGAAGTAAGATTTGGTGACATTGTTTCAATATCTTCTAGTAAATTAGACGAAAGATTGAGATACAGAAGATTTTGAAGCTCCCATATCCATTTCGGTATCTCACCCTGGATTTTATTGTCAGAGAGGTCTAGATATATCAATCTGTGTTGCCCAGCCAGGAACTCGGGTAAAGTCTTCAGCTGGCAAGAAGCCAACTTTAAAGTTGTAATGTCAGGGAATGAAGATTCCTGGGAAGCAGTATTTGCGGCATTAATGATAAAACGATTGTAGGAAAGATCCAAATAAGAAAGATTTCTCAGCTGCTGAACCACATTAATGTGGAATGGGCCACTGAAATTATTGGAAGAAAGTGACAGGTACTTGAGCCCTCGCAGTTCCCATATAAACATCGGTAGTTCTCCTCCTATATCGTTGTTGCTCAAATCAAGTGTATCCAGTTTGTGCAATGTAGCATTTAAAGATCTCTTCACTTGACCAGAAAATTGGTTGTTGGAAAGTTGAAGCTTCTGAATCGATGGAAGTGTGAACAGAGATGGAGGAATATTTCCTTTCAGTAAATTGAATCGCAGGTCGAGAATAAGAAGACTCGAGAGATTTTCCCATTGGGTTGAATCAATCCGACCAGTTAGATTATTGTGGGACAAAGTGATTTCTGTCAGATTCTTGGACTTGCTGAGTGATGGAATTGAACCACTAAAATTGTTGAATGAGAAGTCCAAATAAGTAAGTCGTGAAAGACTGGTGAAAGAGCTTGGAATATTTCCATGAAAGCTGCAATTCATCAAATCTATTCTTGACAGATTTCTGAGACTACCAATTGACTCTGGGAGCCTCCCGGAAATATTCGTGGAACTAAGAACAAGTGTCTGAAGAGAACCATTCCCTGGAAATCCGGACAGAGAACCCTGAAGGAGTTCGTTGAATGAGAGATCAAGGGTCTGAAGTGTTTGTACCTGGAAGATTTCTTGAGGAAATTCTCCCTGCAGGCCACAATTACTGAGATGCAGGGCGGTTAAATTGTGGAAGTGGGAAAAGAACTTCGGGAAAGTGGTAGACAGATTATTGTTGCCCAGGTTAATCACCGACAGAGAACGAAGATTCACGAGGGAAGAGCAAGACTCAACGGGACCGAATAAAAAACAATTCATCATGCTCAACACTCGAAGCTTCGGCAGTGAAGAAGACAAGGCATTGCACCATTCATTGCCTGTAGCCGACACGTTCACCCCATCAAGGTACAACTCTCTCAGCTCGCTAAGATTCCCAATAACCATCTTTAGATTCGGATTCTCGAGTTTCAGTGAAGTGAGCCCAGGAAAATAAAGCAGGGATACATCAAGAATAACCAACCTTGTCAAACGTGATATCCCAGTTGGAACCTGCCCTATGAACCCGGCATTTGAAAGATTCAGGTAGACCAAATTCGTGAGATTACCAAACCCAGATGGAATCTCCAAAGACTGGAAGCTGTTGTAAGCCAAACTCAGCCTCTGAAGATAATTGAGTCTGAAAAGACTCGATGAATCGTTTAATCCGCCAGTGATCCTCTCGTTGCTCAGATCAAGTCCCGTGACTTGGCCACCTTCGCAATCCACTCCGTCCCAAGAACCATTGCCCTGATTCCATTTGACCAATTTCGTGGACATAGAAGCAGAGAAGTTGAGGCTATTCTTCAATTCCAGCAGCAGCAATTTCTGATCGTCAAAACACTGGCCCGAAACCAAAGCCGTGCCTATGCCGAAGGGGTCGCTTTGTGCGAGTATTAAGACCACCCATAGGAGGAGCCAAATCCTCATTTGCCTCGAGCAAATCAGGAGACAGTCATGTAATCGAGAGAACCAGCTGCTCTGCTCTCAAGAAATCGAAAGCCCATAAACATTAGGACCTTCGAGAGAGGGATCTGGGAAATTTCGTGCAGAATGGGCAATTCAAGAGCAGACAATTGCAGGTAGGAGGAGGAGGAAAAAACAGGGGACGGCTCAGATTGGGAAGGAGGAGGGGGAGCTGCCAAAAAGTAAACGCCTGCTGGTCGCGGGGACGAATTTGTCAAATGTTCACGTTAGGCGTCGGGACTGAAAGCTACTGTCCATTTTGGACTCGTGTGTAGGGAATAGGAGCGAAAGCGCGTTCGTGTTTGTCGGCTTTTGTTTAATCGTTTTGCCGATTTCTCGTGGAATTTGTCTTAATTTCAGACGCAGGCCGAACCAGGACAAGTCAAACTTGGATCGAGTGGGATATGACCGGCTTTGGGAATGGGAGAGTGAGCTAGTCAATGATGAAAATAGATATATTATATTAAGTGCCCAAACCCCGGAAGGGTGGAGCATTAGGACAACGACTGAGATATTGCGGTTCAATGAAAATGTGGCGATGGTCGTGTTTGATGGATTTTTGTTCAGCGATCAGAGTATCAAAACAAAAACGAAAAAAGATTACCCAAAGTTCACCCCAAAATTAGGGCTACGTCCTGCAAAGAGATTTCACTATGTTTTCGGTTTACAGCCGCTCAACTCGTTACAATGATTAGAAACGAGAAAAATACATATATATCCCCAAAACGGGCCCAAAACCTAAACTTATAATTAATCTCTTAATCTCGCACTAAACGGGCCAGCTTAAATAAAAGCCCAAACCCGTTAAGGTTTCGGAGGCGCTGCCCCCGAGCCCTCGCCCGCTTATCGGCGAGCGGGGCAGCCGTCCGCTGACCGGGCAGCGAAACCCCTATCGGGAGGCGCTGCCCCCGAACACCCGCCCGCTGACTGGGCAGCGGGGCACCCGTGTCGGGGGCGCTGCCCCCGAACCCCCGCATTCCGCACGCTGGGATCACATGACGTTGGATAACACTTCAATTTCCCTAAGTTCATGTGGGCATACCCGGTGTGAGAAACAAGGGTTCCCGAAGTATTCGCCAACCCAACAGTGTTCGGCCCGGACTCGGCGCCAGCCCGCCGAAGCCAAGATTGAATTGGAAATGGATTCGGGTTTTCACGTGAATGGACCCGTTTTCTATTGATTGGGGATGGGTTCGGTGGATGGATGAAAAGTTCTGCTTAAATTATAACCCGATCTCGCCAAAATAAAGTTCCTTTCGATCGCTCGTTAAAGCTTGATAACCTGTTGAAGGAAAATTTTCTATCGATGATGGTTGTTTTTTCCTTATTTGTGCATGGGTCTACTAAAGTGTCCTCATTATTTTAGTAATCTTGACTGGTGTGACATGATTGTTGTTATAAAAAAACTCAAGTGAATGATGCTTTAATTGTATTGAGGGTCTGTAATAGGAAGGTAACTGCTGGCTGACTTCCATGGCAGATGAAATGTATTTTACCGTTGTCCCAATTTTCTTTCCTTTTTCCCCACTAAGTAGTGTCATCTTGCGCAAAGTCACGGCCATGTGCTAGATTGCCTCTTTGAACAAGGGACCAGGACTGATTTCTACGTGGTGCTTGGAATAATTGTCGTAGGTGCTTAAAAGAAAGGTGTAATCGAGTCTAGTCTAATGTTTGAATGGGACTGGACTAGAAAATTGAAGACTGAATACTTGAATCAAGCTCAATCTCAATGATGCTCAATTTATTTCGAATCGGGTTCGACTTGTGAAATGCTTTTACAAGTTGAAAATGGTTCGGTTGATTTGACTTTGTTGACACCAAAATTATTTTGGTCATCGATAAGTACATGTTTGACATGTGAATGGGAAAAAAACATTTGACAACACGTGAATATGGGTAATCATGTGCATGGCAAAACAGTGTCATCACACATATGCCAATCCATTGACAAACATGGATTTTAATATATGCTAATATCAACATTGGTGTTTCTTGATGCCGCATATCCAGTCCTTGATAGCCGTCGATATAAATATATTGTGGGGAAGTTGAAATATTCTTTAAAACTCGAAATCAGCCAGGTAATTGAGGTGAAGGGCATGAATTCTTTGGAGGGAACAATTACCACTCGAAAGTAAAATCGTGGGACATATAGAGAAGTTTACATAAAGCAAGAGTAACTGTTTAAGAGTATGGATGCGAGATTTGTGGAAATACAAGAACGTGCCTCGCGACCTGCCTTTACCTCTCTCAAGAGTCCGGTGGGTTTAGAGGTATTACCATCGGTCAATGTACGAACTTTCCCAATTCCTACCTTGCGTGACGTTGGATTTCGTTTTCGTGATTAACAACCTAAAAACATTACTAGGAGTTGCCACTAACTTATTGGAGTCGGCTAGAAACCAATCGAGACACAGGATATCATCTCGATTTCTACACAATCAAAGTTTCTAAGTTCGGAGATTTATTCACACTAACTAAATAGCACCATTTCTGTACCTAACCAGTTTATGTTCCATAAGGTAAATAGCATATTCTACGTGTCATTTTAAGCCTACCATGTATCTAATCAGTGCTAGATGATAATTCATAATGTTTTTCCATCATTTCGTGTAATTACCTATTTATCCTTAACCTAGCATACATGGAACAAGCAATTTATCAAAAGATAATGCTGTAATAAGCCCTCAATCAGATAAAATATGCCAAATATTAGAGTGGAATGAACGCAATGCAAACCAAATCATTAATGGCCATATTTAAAGATGAGCAATTCGACACAAAGGTCGGATACATACGAATCAAATCGGATTGGACGTCGGTCTTCATCCTCACCAAGCTCCAATGGACCACCATCTCCGTGGACATCATCATCGATCGCCCCAATGGAATGTCGATCTTGTACATTGAAGCATTTACAATATGCATTCACTCAAAGCAGATAATTAGCAAAGTTCAATCACAATGGAAAGTTGATCATCACAACGGGTCGGGCCTCTGAACTCAACCGGGTGACCCAGGCGAGGGTCAGGCCCGGACTGGATCGAAACGAAGTATGCCCAACAAGGAAACCAAGCCCACTCAGCAATTCTAAAGCTACGCTCTGCCCAAACCAAAAACATGAAGATAAAAGGCCCAACAGTAAAAGGAAACCAAGTGAGGCCTGACACGACTCGATCTGTTCATCCCCTTCGCCCGCCTTCTTCTTTGTGCAACCACCTCCATCCTCGTCGGTCTGCACAAACACCATGAAGAGACCGTACCAGCATCAGCCTACTGGAGTTTCATTCTCTAACTGTCGACGCTCAACGGTCTCCCCGACCGCCAGACCGACTCCACAACCCAACATTACCGTCGACTGTCCGCATTATCCCGTCGCCACCGACGTCCTCTTCGCCCGACTCACTGATTCTTGGTGTTTTTTTTTTCCAATTTAGGCTAAAAAAATATTATTTACAAAATTAGGGCAAAAAAAATTATATTTATCAAGACGGGGCCCGTGCGGCACTTAAAATGCCGCACAAGGCCCGTGCAGCATTCAAATGCCACACGGGCCAGATTGGCAATTTTTGGGCCTAATTTTAAATTAGTTTTTTTTATTATATCACTGCCCAACGGCCCGTGCGGCAGCCCAATTTCCACACGGGCCCAAACATGGCCTAGGCCTTTTTTAAATTTTTTAAATTTCATTTTTTATTATATTATATTTATAATATTTATAATTATATAAATTTGTAAATGTACTTTTTTTATTATTTTCAAGCTTATTTTATATACATAATAATCAATAATTTATTAAAAAATTTATTAAGTTACATTTAATTAGCATGAAAATAATTAAAAACAAGTAAAAAATATGAAATTATTAATGATTAATTGAATAATCTGTTAAGATATATGTAATTAATTTAATTAATATAAAAATAATTGTGACGAAAAATATTTATAAGGCTCTTGCGGCAGCATTTTTTTAAATTTCTTATTTTTACGTCTTTTTAATTATTTTATATTTATAACATTTATATTTATACGATTTGTAAACATAAGTTTTTTTTATTTTGAAGTTTATTTTTATAACATAATAACAATAATTTATTGAAATTTTTAATTTCATATTTTTTTATTATGCTATACTTACAACATTTATGTTTATACAAATTGCAAATATTTTTTTTTATTGTGAAGCTTATTCTTATAACATAATTATCAATAATTAATTAATTTTTTTAATTTCATATTTTATTATATTTATAACATTTATAATTATATAAATTTGTAAATATATATTTTTTATTATTTTGAAGCTTATTTTGTAACATAATTATAATAATTAATTAAACAATTTATTAAGATATATGTAGTTAATTTAATTAGTATGTAAATATATAATAATTAATTTTATATAATTATAAATATTATAAATATAAAATAATTATATTATAAAATTTATAATTATATAAATTTGTAAATATAATTTTTTTTATTATTTTGAAGCTTATTTTGTAACATAATTATAAATAAATAATTAAATAATTTATCAAGATATATGTAGTTAATTTAATTAGTATGTAAATAATTAATAATTAATTGTATATAATTATAAATATTATCAATATAAAATAATTAAAAACAAGTAAAAAATATGAAATTTAAAAAAATGTTGCCACACGGGGCTTGTAAATATTTTTTTATTAAATATTTAGATACTAATTAAATTAGTTGCATATATTTTAATAAAATTTTCAATTAATTATTAATAATTATGTTAGAAAAATAAGCTTCAAAATAAAAAAAACTCTATTTACAAAGTTATTTAAAAATAATTTTATAAATATAAAATAATTGAATACACGTAAAAATAAGAAATTAAAAAATGCCGTAGCATGGGCCCCGTGAATATTTTTTGTTAACTATTTTACATGCTAATAAAATTAATTACATATATCTTAATTGATTATTCAATTAATTATTAATAATTCATATTTATTACTTGTTTTTAATTATTTTATTTTATAATTAGTTAAATTTAATTAATAATTATTTTCATACTAATTAAATATAACTTAATAATTTTTTTAATTAATTATTGATTATTATGTTATAAAAATAAGCTTGAAAAATAATAAAAAAAGTACATTTACAAATTTATATAATTGTAAATGTTATAAATATAATATAATTAAAAAATAAATTAAAAATTTAAAAAAGGGCCTGGGG
>JAGVVM010004956.1:0-19816 GCA_019149425.1 Psidium friedrichsthalianum
CATCTCGCGCTTTCCAGTGTCGCGGCTGGTCCCGAGCATCTCGCTGCTGAGGCGCCAGCTCCTGCGGCGCATCATGCTTCACCCCCTGTACTTCCGGCAGCCGCTTTCCTGCCGCCATCTTCTTCCCCCTGTTCGCCAATCCGCCCGCTATTCTCCAGCTTCCGTCCCGGGGGCTATTCTAATGGGCTTTCTCCACTCACCCCTCTTTGTTTGTGAGGGTAGGCAAGATCAGATCGGAGGGGCCGGGAGGAATCGGCGGGTGTTGCGGTATTGGCACGCGAGTCCCGAAGATAGAGCAGTGTTGAACACATAAGGGGTGGGGCGGAAGGCAGGCGAAGGTCCTGGGGGGAGCACGATGTGCGTGTAAAAGGGGGCCGAAGGGGCACGACGTGGCGACAAATTGGGTTGGCAGGACGAACCAGGGGCCGGGAAGAGAGACCCGAATACGGGCGTGGCGAGCGGGGGGAGGAAAACCTGGGGGGCTAAAGGGGAAGTTGTTTGCCACCTAGGGTGGTCCCCCCGTCCCCTCCCCACCCGGCCGTATCTCAGGTGTGTGGGTGTGTTTTTTTAGATGATGCTAAAGGAGGCATTGGGACTGGGGTGTCACAACAAATAATAAATGCTGCAAAAAAAGGTGAGAAAAAAAATGCGAAATATGAAAGCATTGTTTGGGATCAACATTGGATATTCCCCTTAAGGCTGGGCACAAGTGTCTCTCCAATAGAGGCTGTGAGTTGTTGCAATGTTCCTCAGGGGAAGAGGGGGTCACGAAAGGTTGTGATTGTGAGGTGCGGAGGAAGGGGCGGGGGGGGGAGAAGAAGCGGAAAAAGGCTGAAACAGTGGAAGTCAGGGGGGGTGCAAGATGGGGGGGGGGGGGCCAGGCCCTATAAGTCTGCGGCTCAGCAGGTCGCCCAAAGTTTAGGTGTTGTCACTGTGCCATGTGCGAATTTTGTGCTTGATTGTGGTTTGTTATGAGAGCGGGTGGAAAATCAAAATGCGAAAAAGAAAACTGAGGGAGAGGAAAGTTTATTTTTTTTTTTTGCCTTCTGCCAAGAAAGTAGTGCTTCTCTCTCCCGTGCACTTAGTCCGGTAAGAGGGAGGTCGCCATGAGGTTTTCGCAAAGTTGATTTTTTCAATTTCTCTGATGACTGCATTTTTCATGGATTTTTTATTTTTAAAGAATTTCCTAAAAAAATATAAAATTATGGTCGTTAAAAATCGAGTGTCTTAACAGACGTTCCGAAAATTAAGTTTTGAAAGACTAGATGTGGTTCATCTGTGTACGGTGAGTTTGTGAGTATTGCTGTTATATAAAATTAGTTTGAGGTGAATATTACATATAGGTACGATCGTTTCTCAAAATTTGGGTTTTTTTCGTTTTCGGGTGCGTGTCATCCGTTTGAGGGAGATGCACACCCCGTCGCTTTGTTGTAAATTTAGAGACTTCATCTTTACACAGGTACTCTCTATCCGAGAAAAAGTATATTGTTGCACGATAACACTTGGAAATGAACATCGGACAAATGGGTAATGTAAGATGGGTTCAGATTCACTATTAATGGCAAAAAATGTTGGTCTATGAGCATATATAGGATTATCACTGGGGATACACCTTCGTTCGGATTACGTCCACAGTAAATGCTTGGTGACGACACGTGAAGCACCTATTGCCATGTTGAATATAGCGTAAACTAGTAACTGTATGGTATGTGAGGCCTGGCGGGCGTCTGAGAACTCCCTGATCGGAGAGCCTCCACTTCAAATTCTCTCTCGGGGTTGCTGCCGGTGCGTGCGTGGGAAGGGTGGGGAGGACTGCACACAAAAATTGAGATTAGCCGAGTGCTCAAATAGCTTTGGTACTCCATTGTAATGACACGAAAGGCAAACCTGAGAAGTATTCATTAGAACTCACGAAGGTTTTTGGGCTTGTCTGGAAGAGCCACGGCCCTTTTCTGGGCCATGAAAATTTGATCCGTTCGTTGCTTGTTACATGGCCCAACATGTCATAACTCGGGCCTCATGGGGATGGACTGCAATTTTCATTTTATTTTCAAAAAAAATTGACAGAGCCAATTTCCCTAAGTGTCGATCAATTCCTTAAGTCATTATTTGTCGGTAATAAGTAAACTTAGATGAAACATATCTTAAAAGTTGGAGAAATAGGGCTGCGACAAATCCATCACTTCTAAAAATCTTCTTCTTAACTACAAGTTTTTTAATTTTATTTTTTTGCGCAAATTAACGTTCGCTAAGTTTGGTTCGATTTATCAATTTCTCCTCCACTCTATGCAATATTTGATGAAAACGTAGATCACCCTCCTCCAATCTAAGTTGTATTTCAATTTTGTGGATCCTACGTGATGGAGCTTGGCCACATAGATACAAAGGATATCATGGTCTTCGTGACTCCATAGTTTTTGACACTTAGTAACGAATTTTAGGTTCAAGTGCAGTAATATCAAGTCTAATAAAAAATCATAACAAGCTTAAGTCACATGGAAACATGATTAAATAATCACGTATCTTATTTAATTCTCGAATTTACTGGATATTTGAATAGTAATTGTCATTTGATTGTGGGCAAGAGGAAAAAATCTAAAGCAAACTCTAGATTAGAAGACATTGCTAATGTTCATTCGATATCTATTTCAAAAAAAAAAACCAAAAGTTAATCAATGGAAAATTAATTAGTTCATTGCCGACAATAAACGCACAAGTTAAGACTTAATTATCCCGTTGCATTAGCCTTATAGGCTATGTTTGATAGTTATGGATAAATTCAGGATGTGATAAGATTTATCTTATCCTATATTTGGTGTCTGCTTAAGATATGATGAAGTTTGATTTTCAGGAATATAGGGGCGTTTAGTTCAGCTTTTGGGAAAAGTTTTGGGAATGCAAAGGCCTTAGACTAAAGAGATTTGATGAAATGTAAACACTATTTGGTAAACTATAATTGAAAAATGTCTTGAATGCAGCTTTGAAAAAAAATGTTATTTGGTAAACATAAATTCGAAAAAGTCTTTCGATATGATCAATTTTAGTTTTTTAAATGTGATTTGTTTAAAATTAAAAAATAATTGTTACACATGGACAAATTTACAATTAAAAAAATCACATCAAAATGGATATTTCAACTAAAAAGAAAGCAATTGCATTATAATAACATGGTCCAATATCTCGAGAAAAGAAATGGTTAAAATTATCAAAAATTCCTAACCTATTACAATTTTGCCAATTCAGTTGTACATTTTTTTTTTGTATCGATTCCGTCATAAACCTTTTTGTAATTTTTGTCATTTCAGTTCATCAAATGAATTTTGACTGACCGAACGATTGAATATTTTAATATTTTTTTATTCTTTTCTTTTCTTTTCTTCTCTTTTTCTTTTTCTTTTTTTCTTCCCTAACCCTCCCCTAACCTCTAGCCGGTCTAGCTAGAGCGCAGCCAGCGGGGTCAGCCTCTCTGGCCATGGCAGGGCTCGACTTCGCAATGCTGGGCGAGGTAGCAATACATAGAAGCGGTTGTTGGAGAAGACAAATTTGGCTAGCCACGATAGAGGCGGCATCAAAGATCTCTGGCACGGATAAGGGACCGGACACGATTGTGGAAGTTGAGTGGAGGGCCAATAAGGGGAAGAGGTGGAGTCGAGGAGGTGGGGGCATGTTAGGATCGTGAGGAGGAGGGGGATTGTTGTCATGGAACTCATTAAAATGGAAATCATCCACTCATGGAAAGGCCCTTCCCTACTAAGTATTAATATCCTTTTAAAGGGTAATTAGATTAGGTAATCAGTCAAATTAAGAAATTATGAACAGAAGCTCGCTGCTTTGGTTCTTTCTTTCGAATAATTGAGGCGGAGGGGGTGGGACGGGCTCGATGTTTGTGGTTGTTTCCGGTGGCAACTGCTTTCAAAAGTAGCTTCCTTGGTAGAGCTGAAAATAAGGAATGGTTTTGGTAATTTTTACCATTGTGGGGTTAGTTTGGAAAAAAAAAATTCTTTTAACATTCAGCCAAATATTGAAAGCTCAATGCTAGTCCCTACCAGCATTGGGCTTTCGGCATTCCCAAGACCAGCATTTGGCCAAATGCTGGCCTAAAACCGAACCAAATGGTTCAACATTTTTTCAATGGGCTTTGAGGACTGAAAGCTCATTGGGAATGCTAAACCAAACCCATCCTTAGCCTTTTGAAGGCTCACTTTTAGCTAAGGATGTTTAATTTTTTTTTTTTTCAGACACCTAGACTTTGGCCCAAGGAGCTTTGGATGCCTAAAGTCCCTTGGGAAAGCCATCACCAAACGCAGGCATAGCTGGATAAAATTATTCCACATGAGAGATAAGATTTCAATAAATAAGATTTCCAATATTGATAAATTCAAAAATATTAATAAGATTCAAATAATATTTGAATTGTCACATAAAAAGAATTGAACATAACAAAAACTTCATTCTTATTTATTCTTTTTTATTTATATATTTAAAATTCCTTCCATCTTATAATATAATTTTAATATACATACATACATACATACATACATATTAAGTATTTTAGCATTTTAGGCATATTAGCATAGTTTACTATTTACTAAAATTTTATCAGAGAATGATGAAAGGAGGAAAAACAAATAAAAAAACTAAAGAATTAGAAAAGAGAGGAAAGTGTACTAAAAAAATATTTAATAAGCACATAAGAATAAATTAGGAAGAGTGTGGTTGGATATTCTTACCTTTTTGTTTGTTTAATTTTTAGATTCATTTATATTGATATGCCATTTATATCAAATAATACGACACGAAAATATTTGATTTGATTTTAAAAATAAAATATTGCAAGGCGCGCATAACAATACTTCTGAAGTAGAAATCCATTTGGTGACACAATTTATGGATTTGAAATTCGTTTATTTATGCAACTGTATTTTTTTTTACTTCTGAAATTTTTTTTCTCTAAAATAATTTTGAAGCTATTTAAAGAAGAAAATATTACTTTTATTTAAAAGTAGAAAAATCAATTTTCCTTTGCGGTCTTTTTTATCTTGGATTTCATAGGCTTGAATATGATGTACAATTAAAAATAAAACCTGCGTTAAAATACGTATCTGGAAACTATTAGGAGGAACCTCCTCCGACTCAGCTAGGGTTTCTCTCCATCAGGGCACGGACCGGAAAAGCAGAGACCAGGCGGCGGTTACACGCTCCTCCGCCCATCGGAAAATCCCCAAACCGAGAAGCCACATTAGCCCTATCCTAGCTTCCAAGAAGGAGGCGTTCACCGATTCAATCGTCAACCATGAGGCCGATTCTGATGAAAGGCCACGAGAGGCCACTGACGTTCCTCAAGTACAACCGGGAGGGCGATCTCCTCTTCTCCTGCGCCAAGGACCACACCCCCACCGTCTGGTTCGCCGACAACGGCGAGCGCCTCGGCACCTACCGCGGCCACAACGGCGCCGTCTGGTGCTGCGACGTCTCCCGTAAGTGCACCCCGCCTCGCTTCTGATTTCGGTTTCATTTTTCTTTTTTTCGGGCTGGTCTAGTGAATCTGCTTGCTTGGTCTGTATTGTTTTGAAGGGGATTCTAAGATGCTGATTACTGGAAGCGCGGATACGACGGCGAAGCTGTGGAGCGTGCAGAACGGGACGCAGCTGTTCACGTTCAATTTTGATTCGCCGGCGCGGTCGGTGGATTTCTCCCTCGGCGATAAGCTCGCGGTGATCACCACCGATCCTTTCATGGAGTTGCCTTCGGCTATTCATGTTAAGCGCATTGCCAGAGACCCTGCCGACCGTAAGTGCGAGTGTTTGCGGCCTCTTATTAGGAAAAAGCAAATAGTGGGATGCGTTTAAAAATAATTCGTGTTGTATAGCATGGTTTAAAGACTTGTATCAATGGGGGCTCGCCTTCGATTTCTGTTTGTTATATTTTAGATACTTTGGACCTGTGTGCTTACTGGTATGAATGTTATTAGATACATTGGCTTGTATGCACCTAGAAATTAGGAACCTACTTTACCTAGATTCTTGGCACTAGCCCCTTTGAAGCGTAGCTAATTATGATGGAGTGATGATATATGTGATGTCTCTGTTGAACCCGCGACAGAAATAGGAAATCTTCACAGGGTTTAGTTTCGCTAACTTCCTTAGAAGTGTACCGACGCCAATGATTTCATGGTATCTTGCTATCTGCCTGTTTCCTTTCCTCTTTTATCATAGGCTCTTTGACTTGCTTATATTCACAGGTAATTAGCTTGTGCTCTTCTTCCTCTTTTCAATCTGTTTCAAATGCTGCCTTAGCAAATTATTGGGTAATGAGGATCATCGCTTAGTTTTCATGCCTTTGGCTTGTACATCCTTGAGCATTCGAGATCGAGATACTTGTGGAAAAGCATCCACTCTCACGGGGTGTATTTCTTATTACACTTCCATTATGTTATTGGACCAAAGAGGTTGAGTTTTGACAATACGAGCAAATAAATTGATTCAATTATCAAATTTGTTAATTTGTTGATTTTAATTCAAACATAGGAATTGTTTCAAGTGGGACTACTACTAGCTTTAGGTTGGTAAGTGATGGCAAGTGATGTGGTTAGAAGTTTCTCCTTGGATAGTCTCAGTCAGCCACTAGTACTCCATGGATGAACATACCCTCTTATCCTGTGGGCATTATTCAGTATGGTGAATTATCAGAACCTTATGGTGAACGTGAATTTGTTGGCCTTTCTTTTGACTCGAGAGATGTGCCACCTTCATTAATAGCCTTGAAATTTAGGAGCTCCATACCTAATTCATCTGCTCTTTGTGCTGTTCATTTGATATAAATGTTCACTGCTTACTCCTGATCGCAGAGACTGGTGAGTCTGTCCACATCCTTCGAGGTCATCAAGGAAGAATAGCTCGAGCTGTCTGGGGGCCTCTGAACAAGACTATTATAAGTGCTGGAGAAGATGCTATAATTCGTGTTTGGGACTCCGAGGTATACAACTCCTTTCCTGTTACGGTTATCAATTTGCATATTTGGCTTTAGTTTGTTCTCAAGTACTAAATGGTTCTTTGCTAACTAGAATTTGTTTGCTGTTGACACAAGTACTAACTTCTTTGTTGCTTGTTTGTGAAATTGCAGACTGGAAAGCTTCTCAGAGAATCAGACAAGGAAACTGGCCATAAAAAGGCTGTAACTTCACTTACAAAGTCCGTTGATGGTTCGCATTTCATCACTGGTGCACAAGATAAATCTGCCAAGGTAATTATTCCAAAAGGACATTTGATTTGATGTAGGTCAGAGTTCTCCTTTTTGTGGTACTAACATATCTTTCTATTATCTCAGCTGTGGGACATCAGGACGTTGACTCTTATTAAGACATATGCGACAGAGCGCCCGGTCAATGCAGTTACAATGTCTCCACTTCTTGATCATGTATGTCCTCCCCTCATTCTTTTAATTGTTGGTTGCTTTTGTGACATGCTCATGAATCTTTCTGTTTGGAAGTCTTGTGGTTTTCCTTATTAAAGTTGGCTCTTTGCCATGTTAGTTTTAGTTAGTAGTACTACTAATAGCTGGCCGTGTAATTCACCAACTCTCTTAATCATATTATTGCTTTGTTCTGTATTGGATTTTTTTTTTTTTGGTTCCTCTCTATATTAGAGTTCAATAGTTATGTTTTGAGTTCACATGTATTGATATGTTTGAGAACCAATTTTGATAAATCTATGAGCTTTATGTTAGTTATTAGAGGACTCAATGGGTGCCACTCATTTGCTTGGGGTAATGAGTCTAAAAATTGGGTAAAAACAAATGTATTTACAAAAAGCAGCAGCGGTACCTAGAGACCAGGGATTTTAAACTCCTTGTATTATTTTTCACAAAGTCAATGCTAACTCCTTACACTTCTTTTACTTTTATATTCTTTTCCCTGCGGGTCAACCAAGAGAGCCGTCAAATAAAGATTTTCTCTTCTTATTCCTTCTGTTCTTATTACTCTCCAAGCTCACTCTCACACTGAACCAGAGGAGGCTCAAGCTAATACTACCAGATTTCTAGCCCCATCCCCTTGTACATATGGTCCAGGAGTATGCACCTTAAAATGATTTAGTGCGTCCTCACACCACTTTCAAATTTGACACGTGCTCTCCAAGATTTCTCTCTTTTTTGTACTTTTTTTTTTTGATAAAATGTCAGACATTCGTGCTGTATTTATAAGTCAAGACATTCTTGTCCTTACAGGTGGTGCTTGGAGGTGGCCAAGATGCGTCATCTGTAACTATGACTGATCATCGTGCTGGAAAGTTTGAAGCCAAGTTTTTTGACAAGGTAAATTATGCTATATTGACTCATTGGATGTTCGTTTGTTTACTGGTTTGTTGAGTATTTCATGTCATTTGGTGGTCCTGCTTTTGCATAGATTCTTCAAGAAGAAATTGGAGGTGTGAAGGGACACTTTGGGCCGATTAATGCTTTGGCTTTCAATCCCGATGGGAAAAGGTAAATTTGTTTAATTCTGTGGTAGTATAATACTGTGGACGATGGTGCTGTCTTAACATCTAAGACAGGTGGCTTGATAAGCCGAAGGGCAACGTTTTCAATAAAAGTTGCAACAAATGTGAAATTGATTGATTTTTATTCGACTTCCCAAGAGTGAGAATATGGTGGAATTTGGATGTGATTGCAAGTTGACTAATTGATTTTGTTACAGTTTTGCAACTGATTGTATGTGATATTGATACCATATATCCTCAGATAAAGTGAAATTGTCGCAACTCTAGTATACCTTGCATGTTTAGCAGAATCGTGTTGTGCGATTGAGTTCTAAACTTTCTATGACCGTGTTTCTGTCTTTTCAGTTTCTCGAGTGGAGGTGAAGATGGTTATGTTAGGTTGCATCACTTTGACCCGGATTACTTCAACATCAAGATTTAGCTTTTGAGAAAATAGTTTTGCAGTTTCGAAAAGTTGCCTCTGCCTTCAGAGCGGCGGAATTTTTCCAGAATGTTTATTGTCGTGTCTGTTATCTATCTTAGATTGGAAATTTTGTTTTCAAGATCAGGTTGTCAAAATTATGAGAAACTAATGATCTTATTTCCTAGCATCGTCTGTTCTGTAAAAGTTCTTTCATGTCTTCTATCAGTGAGGTCGTGGGGAAAAATGAAGGTTGAAAATTCTCTCTCTAATCTTGGCGGTGGAAAAGTAGATGGGAAGTTCGTTGCTTCTTTAGGATATTGAAACAAAGAGACGCTGTATTCTTTTTTGTTTTGCCTTGTTAAGTTTGATACTTTAATATGTAATTCATTCAGCTCACGCACATAAACAAGTCAGCAAATTGTCAAAGATCGGTTCATGGGGGATCGCTATCGATCATGGGTTATCGCTACAGGCTATGCTCACGTGTCGACTTGGTGAGTAGGTGAGATTGTCAATTAGTGTGAGGGTTGGAAATATGGAGAACTGTTGCATCATCTTTTGATGAAAGAGATGTGAATGTAAGGCTGTGGTTGTCTTCCGATGTACACGTTTTGCACCCACCTTATGCGGTCGCGTTGGGACAATTTTGCCATTTGGGTGATGGATGAAACGTTGTTGTATTGCAACGTGACGGTGAGCTTTGGCTATAGCTTGTATAGTCCTGGCTTCCTGGTACACGTTCAAGATGAAAGCGCCAAAGGAGGGTGGTTGAGTCACTCGTCCTGTGTCCATTACTCGGTATCCTCTGCCGGATGCATTCGAGGGAGGTTGAATTCAACTGGTTCTGCCGAGAAAGGCGACATTGGTTACCTAGAAGCTTTTAACTATGGCAGCCTCGCAAGTCACCACTTGCTGGTTTCTTTGCACGTTGCATTCTGTGGATTATCTCTCGAAGCGAGGGATTAAAAATGGCTTCTAACCGTGGCCCGTTGCCGTCCTTTTCTTTTTCAAGGAATCAAACTTGTTACACAATCGCTTCGAGTCCAAGACAGGGATTTCTTCGACTCTATTCTTCTCTTCTTTCCCCGCCTCTAAGGAAATCTTTAATGAAGTGGGTCTTTGTGGATACATGAATTATACTCTACGCACCCACATGTGGGAAAAAGTGCAAAGACGACGCTCTACCAACCAGTGTCCTGACTTTCTCGATTCTCTTATGCACATTTTCCAGGCCACTGACGACGAGCCATCAACCAGATTAGAAAGCCTCGTGATCATCATTACCGTGAATACGATTCGTCGGGTTAGAAATCATTCGATCCACGACCGAGTCCTTTTCGTTATCGCATACTTGATACGTGGTCATTTCAAGACCCTAGCGTTCCTCTAAACCTCTTTAGTAATCTCGACTCGATTGCTGTAGTGCTACTGTATAGGAGCAGTTGTCGCCATATTCACGGCGAATCCCCAGGAATTGACGGGCCAATTTTGACGAGTCAACATGTATGATTTTGCCAACTTTCATTAGATTTTCTCACACCTTTTCCTTTTGAAGTGTTGGGTTGGTTGTGCTTAACCTAAATCATGTAAGTGGAGACTTCTTTTTCCGTTTCTTTTGATAGATCAAAAGAGGTTAACATGGGATTATTAGGGTTAAGTACGGACGCGATCTGCTTAAGCCGCTTAAAATGGCCTAATTCCAACCCCGCCCAACTCGGCCGATTGCGGGGTCCCGATCATTACGGTTCCGTGTTGGCAGCAGCATTATTATTCAAATCGGTTAGGCAACCTAGTAATTCAAGGTTAGAAAACCAGCACACCAAATTGCAAAGATCAGATGGGGCAGTGGTCAATGGATCAGCAGGATTTCTCCCCCACCAATATGATTTGGATTAAGAAAATCAAGGGAAAGATGTAAACGAATGATCTTTTGGACTTATATGAGCATTAGATGTAATTAGAGTCCATTTGCTGCCTAATCATTGAATGAGCCGTCATTGCAAGAACAGTAATGTTGACTAACCGGCCGCTCCGAACCCCTTTCACCCAACTGCCCAGGACCCACCTTTTCTGTCCACGAACTACCACGAAACTCCTCAGCGAATCTCCCCAATTTGTCGTCCCCCCGCCCACCACGATAATAGTCGGAAAAAATGTTAGAAAGTGTTCGAGACACTTGTTTAATCTCACTGATTGCGCTTCGAAAACAGAAGTATTTCTATATAAGATATACACGACTTTTCCCACTAATATGTTTATGCTCGGCATCGGAAGCATGTTGATCTGCTTCATTCCCAACGACAATTTGTTCATTATCACTCGAATCTTGAAGATATTTCGATTCTCAATCAACCGAATTAGGATGCCTTAGATTTGACATGTTTGGAATAACATGAAGCTCAGAATTATGGGCATATAAAATATTTCAAAGAAATTGGTGCTTGTCTGTCTGCAGAGATCATCATAAATGATTAAAGCATACTGTTCACGAAACATAAAATATTTAGCGACAACTGCTCCTGTAGAAGGAGCGAGGTGTTATGAACCAGGATTTTCAGGTGATTTCAAATGATTTTTCTGAACCGCTCGTTAATAGAGGCACTTATTGATTAAAGGAGATCTGGACAATTTCATATCACCCTCCAAATTATAATTGAATTTATATATAATATTTTTTCGACGGGGTTTTTTATATAAAAATTAAAAGAAGCAAAAAGCAGGCCCTAACTGTTGCTTAACGCCACCCCCATCCCGACAAAAGCTCTCTCTCTCTCCCTCCGCCTCTCTCTTAAAATCCCACTCAGATTTTTTGTGTCTTCTCTCTCTCCGTCTCTGTCTCTCTCTGTGTGGAGGAATGGACTATTCGCCACCGGAGAACCACACGAATGCTTCGGAGGCCGAGGCGACCCCTCGCTCGGCCTCTTCCGCCGTCCTCCGCGCCCTCCGCCTCCTCCGCTCCGACGGCTCCGACTCCGAGTCCAAGCTCCAAGCCGCCCGCGACATCCGCCGCCTCACCAAGACCTCCCAGACCTGTCGGCGCCAGCTCGCCGACGCTGTCAAGCCTCTCGTCTCCATGCTCCTCCTCGACTCCCTCGAGCTGAAGGAGGCTGCTCTCCTCGCTCTCCTCAACCTAGCCGTCAAAGACGAAACGTATCTCTCTCTCTCTCTCTCTCTCTCTCTCTCTCTCTCTCTCTCTCGCTGTGTGTGTAGCACGGATTGATTGTTGTTCGATCGTCTCCATGTTTCTATTTATATGGACGCGATTCAAACTCGATCACGATTTTATAGTTTTTTTTTTTTGCGATCCTTTTTCCTCCCCATCATTTTTGTGGATCGCGGACGATGTTATTGAACGTGTTTGTTCGAAAATCCAGCCTGAATTTGGTCAGGCCTTTGCAGCTTTTATTCATACCCGATGCTTTCGCCGCCTCATAATTTTTTTCCTTCCGTTTTACTCGTGATGGACATCTGTTCATTCTTTTGACGTTTTGGTGGTTATCCGTGGAGAATTGCCGCTGTTTCTCGAAGATCTTGATTGGGGATGGATACTTTTTTGTGCGGAAGATTCTTCTTTTTCTTCGTTTCTTTCCCCTATAGAGGCTGACGGATGATGATGATGATGATGATACTTTGCTTGAGTTGCTGCTGTTTCTTTCCTTTTCTCTTTCTCTCACTTGCTTTTACCTCGGATTCATCAACTAGGGAAATTTCAAAGAGGGGAAAAAGTGAAATTGGAATGAATGATTCCTTATTTTATTTGGTCGCTTTTTTTTTTTCTTCCTTCTTTCTTTGTCATCTCTCCCTTACTCTTTTCGTGCTCTATTGGTGGTTTCAAGTTGCGTTTATACTGGGAAATGGGAAAGTTTGGCTGATCTTAAGCTTTCTCAGTTCATAATATCTGAAACTTTTCGGGCACTATTATCTTCTTTAATCAAAAGATGCGATCTTTAAACTATGTTGATAAAGTCGTTTCATTCGGTCAACAAATATCTTTCTCTGTAGCTGCCAGTGAATTTTTTTTTTCACGATTATTAATGGCTTTAAAGGCAAAAAGGGTGGGTTGGATAGGGTCGGTTTGCTCAGGGAACATGTGGGTGTTCTGTGGTTGAAAGCTCACCGCTAATCAGACTCAACGGTGGTTCTTCTTTAGTTCACATGCTCCACTCTTTCTTTCATTGCCTTTTTCTTTTCCCTTCTTTTGCATCTTATGCTGTGCTGGTTGTGAAGTAATCCAAATTTCAACTCATTCCGAGAGTTCATTGGCATCATTAAAGACTTCTGAGGTGGCTCCATGAGCGTGGAAACTTACATATTTCTGTTTAACCAGTTATTGTAATTTGTCTACTGTAGTTCTTATTCTTGCATCGCGAAAATATGCGTATGTGGACTATGGCTTCTGCTTCTTCGTTACTATGCTATTCTCATGAGCATCAAACGACCTTATAGTGATGAGGCAATAATTGGGTGGTAACTTTAGCTTTCCATGGAGTCAGTAACAGCGGAACTACATGTTTGTTGCCTTGTCTAGAATCAGAAGATTGTTTAAACACATATGGATTATACAGAAATCTCATTAGCTGGTAATCAAGTGCTTCTAAGATGGGCCAGATCCATAATATGTTGCGACAAAGCTAAGGCAATATTTCACTGTTAGCTTCATCGTTCCAATCGATGATGCTGCTGTTACTGTCAGGGAATCTTGGTCAATCCCCTAGATTGAGGAAATACTAGGAGAGCTCTTAGTTATATTTGTTTTTGTGCCTTAGCTGGTCTTTGAAATTGCTTGCTGCTTGCCTTTCATTCGTTGCTCATTCTCCACTGATTTTTACGTAAAGTAGCCTCTCTACATGACTGGAAGATTGTCGCTGATATTCATTCCCATTTATCTTGCAGTAATAAGGTGAATATTGTTGATGCGGGTGCTCTCGAGCCAATTATCGGCTTTCTCCAGTCAGATAATGTTGAACTCCAAGAATATGCAGCTGCTGCTTTGCTTACTCTGTCTGCTTCCACCGTCAACAAGCCAGTCATAAGTTCTTCCCGAGCCATCCCTCTCTTAGCAGGAATCCTGAAATGTGGAACCCAACAGGCCAAGATTGATGCCTTAATGGCTCTTTACAATCTCTCGACACATCCAGATAATCTCAACGTTATTCTCCAAGCAGATCCAATTACTTCCATAGTGAACTTATTGAAAAACTGTAAAAGTCATCTAAAACCGCTGAAAAATGCACTGCTCTTCTAGAATCATTGTTAAACTTCGAGACGGTAGAATAGCATTAACATCTGAGGAAGGTGGAGTTTTTTGCCATAGTTGATGTGCTGGAGAATGGGTCCCTCCAGAGTCGAGAGCATGCAGTCGGGGCTTTATTAGCAATGTGCCAGAGTGATCGCTGTAAATACAGAGAACCGATCCTCAGAGAAGGTGTAATTCCTGGTCTCCTCGAGCTCACTGTTCAAGGGACACCAAAGTCTCAAGGAAAAGCACATACACTGTTGCGGTTGCTGAGGGAATCCCCATATCCAAGATCGGATCACCAACCTGACACGCTTGAGAATATTGTCTGCAACATCATCTCTCAAATTAATGGAGAGGAACAGTCTGACAAGGCGAAGAAGATGCTTACTGAGATGGTGCAAGTAAGCATGGAGCAGACCTTGAGACATCTACAGCAAAGGGCTCTGGTATGTACACCTGCAGATATTCCCCTTGCCAATTGTACTTCTGAAGTTCCTTCCAAGTAAAATCTCCTTCGATAATTATCATCTCTGGATAAATATTTGTTGTAAAAGAAAAATGTTCCTGTGAGATATGCCAGTCCTGGCCATAGTGGTGGTATCAGGTGACTGGTCGGAATAAAACTGAGAAGTGTATCACAGTACAAGGTTGAAATCATAGTATTTTCTCTGCTGTTTGTTTGTAAAGGTACTGTTGTATAAATGATACACAGATTGTAAAGGTCTCTTTGCTTTCTGTTTCCAAAGTTCGTGGCCTCTTCTTGTTATGGCCAAAAGACATGGCACTTAATGAAGGAAGTATATCCACGAAGTCTTCTCTCAATGCTGTGTAATGAGTTTGTAACTCGAAATAAACATGGTGGTTTGGCATTGTGATTGGATTGGGATTATCTCAACTTCTATGTTTGTGCTGCACTCGTCCTTCCCCTAATGTGTTGGGTATGTAGTGAACCTAGGTCGTTTTAAATGTGGCATACGTGGATCCTCTGGGCTCATTTTGGTATAATTGGCTCGGTCGACTAAAATGAATCGAAACAAACATCTTTGGAACTGCCTCTGAATCGCATGTCCCTCTTTTCAGTCCACCTAACTTGAAGTGTAATCTTTGTTGTCTGCCCACTGGATTAGTCAATCTTGCTAGTTGATTCATGAATTTGGCACTACCACGTATAGTGGGTAGGTGGGCTTCTTTCCTCCCCTCAGCTCTGTCACAGATAACACTTTGACGTTCAGGTCAGTGGGAGCGTGCGTTGAATGAGGTGATCGAGAGGGAGACGCCATGTTTGCCCGTGTCACTTGTGAATGGTTTACGGCTCTGCCCATTTCTTCCTATGGAATTGGCAAGACTAACACACGCTGAAGGGCAGAGATGGGGTGTTATATAGAAGCTCAAAGCACGTCAGTTTTCTCACTTACGTAGTGCCGATTTCGTGTGTGCAATTCTGCCGTCGAGTAACTCCGGCAAGCCTCTGACTGTTGCATCATGTGTGCGTAATATCGACAAGTGATGGGCTTCTCAGTTATTACGCAGAATTCTAAAAAAAGTCATAAACCTATTGTAAATATACCAATTTAGTCTTAATCTTTTTTTTGGTCAATTCAGTCCTAAGTCCTTTGTATTTGTGTCAAATCAGTCTATTTAATCAATTTTCATATGTTGGCACTGCATGGAATTTTTAAAATAATATTTTAATATTTTTTTCTTTAGTTTTTCTTTTCCCTTCCATTTAGGGTCGGTGAGGGCATGGGAGTGCGGCCCCTTGTCTAGATCTGGCGAGGGCACCACGGCCTTCACTGGCCCGGGCGAGGGTGTCTTGGCTCTCGCTTGCCCTAGGTGGAGCGGAAAAGAAAACCTAAAGAAAAGAAAAGAAATTATAAAAAAAATCTTAAAATATTATTAAAAATAGTCAACGCCAGCGCTAGCAATGCTACATTAATGCCGACCAGCCAAAATTGACCGAATGAACTGAATTGGTATAAATGCAAAAGATTTAAGATTAAATTAGTAAAAAAATAAAATTAAATTGTCATAAT
This sequence comes from Psidium friedrichsthalianum, assembly GCA_019149425.1. Lineage (NCBI taxonomy): Eukaryota > Viridiplantae > Streptophyta > Magnoliopsida > Myrtales > Myrtaceae > Psidium > Psidium friedrichsthalianum. The sequence continues at coordinate 16,171 of JAGVVM010004956.1, forward strand.
TGCAATAAATTTAGTAACTTTTTGGTCATTCTCCATTAGTTCTTGCCAAATTAAATGGAAATGCAAGTTCTTATCACTTCTTTTCTACTTGCACCATAGCCTTCGAACTTTGTTGTAGCTGCCATACACGACCCTTTTTTTTTTGGTCATAAGTTGCGACTTCATAATATTGTACTCTTTGGCTATGTTTGGTCATCCGAATTTTAATCAGGATATGACTTGATAGGATATGATAAGAAATCCAAGGATTTTATCATATCTTATCTATTGTTTGGTGAACTATAGATTTAAAATTAGATAAATAGAGGTAAGGCACGACTGAAATCGATTCTATTTCGCTAAAACATCTGGATGCTTTAGAAATTATTCAATGATGAGTGATTATTGTTAAGTAGAGGTTTATGACATTTGAATTCGAGCACAACGTTGATGGAGTAGACCCCGTAGAGTTGGGGGTCTTGATTTGGAGTCAAATCCTTTGATAATGACCCGCCAACCTTGCTTGTAGTTTTATCGAATGAGTAAGCAAGTGTTAAACAATCTAATTATTTGATCTTTTTTCACGAGTTAAAGATACACCCGTGCAGGTCTTCTAACAGAGCTCTTTCAAATGTCGAGATTCCTTTTAAAAGTTGATGATCAACCTCGAGTCCTTTGTAACATATTGAGACCCCTTTCGAATGTTAGAAATGTTTAAGCGGTTAAATAATGAGAGACATTATCTCATATCACGCCAAACAATCGACTAAATGACAAGGTCGTGGCGATGCCCAATTTTGTGGCTGGAGACCCTAGCTTGGCGTCATCAAAGATGCGATCACACTTAATGGTTGCCGTCGTTGGAGAGCCCCTTCGCCCCCTACCTCCCCCCCAAAGTGGCGGCCTAGCTAAGTAGAGAGGTGACCCAATGTGCAGGAGAAGCTATGGTTGCGGGAAAAACATAATTCTCCTTGTATCTGCTCTATTGAGAAATTTTATCTTAGTCTATCTCATCCCTTCTCTTAAGATTTTTTTTATCCTAACTATATCCCTTCTATCCCTCTTTTATCCCATCATGGATTGTTGCCAAACATAGAATATGATAAAATATATCATATCCTGACTTATATTCTGACGACCAAATGCAACATTTGTATTTTAAATTAAAATTCATTTACGTTTCTTGTTTTCGTTCTTGCAACTCGCTTTTTAGCCGTCTTCTACATGGTATTGTTGGGGACTTGATTAATTTCTTTTCTTTATAATTTTTTTTCATATATTAATAAAAGTGTGGGGAAATTCATTTGAAATTCACGTAAGCACTTATATTTCAGATAAAAATATGAGTTTGTTTTGGGAATTGATGTCCTCCTAATCTAAATGTGATTTTTTAATGACAGAAGGCCACTTGGAGTGTCAATATTTGTGTAAGGCGTTCACTTTGGTGTTAATATTTTTTTTATCAATTAAATGCCACTTTTTTTTTGAAAAATAAGTATTTGAGTGCCAACTCCGGTTAACATCACCAAAAATCTTACGTGGCATTTACGTGGTTTGCTAGAAGATCTAACTTAGCAAAAGAAATATCCAAAAATTTAAAAAATTCCGTGTAATATTAAAATAATTAAAAAAAGCTAAATAACTAAAAAATAAAATAAAAAATTGAAATCAGGCATTCCAGTGATCCCTTGCCGCAGCAACATCTGAATTTTTTCTTTCTTAATTTTAGCTTATTTTTTTAGTTATTTTTTTTTTTTAATATTACATGGAGATTGTTTTTAATTTTTGGCCTTTTCTTTTGCCATGTGTACTGCTTTTTAAAAAAAAAATCCACATAATATTAAAAAATTAATAAAAAAATGTCACGTGTATTGTTTAGCAAAAATTGGCACTTAAGTGATCGTTTTTTCTCCGATTTGGAACTTAAGTGATCCAAAAAAATATTGGTACTAAAGTGAGTGCCGTTCATAAATATTGATAATCTAGATATCCTTTTGCCGATTTTTTACCATATGAAATCAGGCACGCACCTTTTGAAATGTTTTCTAATTTTTCCAATTTGCAGTGTACTCCGTTCTATCATTAGCTAAGTTGACAGGAAGCGGCAACATAAAGAATAAAATTAAAACATAAACAAATCAAAACAGAGTTTGAAACTGTAGAATAAATAAACGCGTCACTTAATTAAGTAGGTACTGGAAATAGATCTCGAGTTGAACTCGATTTCTCTTATGGCTCTTTCATCTACTTATGAGTTAAGCCCATCCGTAATCAGCAATTCTTTCACTCGCAGTTAGTTCGTACGATCGTCAACTTATAATAAACTCTATATAAATTGTTACACCACTCAATTTTAATGGAAATTTCTAAATAAAGGCACGAGGTATCATCGTTTTTTCAAATAAGAATTTGAAGTAAATTTTATTTTAAATAAAAATTTGAAATACCATTATTATTTTAAATAAGGATATAACCAAGGGCATTGTCGTCATTTATCCTCTATTCTCCCCTCTCCCTTTTCTCATTTTCTTTTTCTGTTGTTTTCTTGTTTTCCCTCTTCTCTCCCCCGACCATCGTCGATCTCGTCAATGGCCAAACTCAAGTGAGGGCAACCCTTGCCCTCGCCCGCCTAATCAAGTCTTTGTAAGACCCGATGGCATGACAAGTCCACTCGAAGCAATTGCAAAAGCAGAAGAAGAGACGTACAATAAAGATAACTTCGTTTCTCTTTGATGAACTCCTGGGCAGGTGAAGGGTGACCCTCGCACCATCTGGTGAGGGCGGCCCTTGCCCTCGCCTGGGTTGCTCGCGTCCAACGCAGGTCGAGGCGAACGCAGCCCTCACTTGACCCCGGTTATGAGAAGAAAAAGAAAAGAAAAGAAAAGAAAAGAAAAACGTAAAAAAGGAAAAATTTTCAAAAAATAAATGATGAAAATTCCCTTTGGCCCAGCTATTTTTTGAGATAATTTGAGAACTTTAGGTTATTATTTGAGAAAAAGAAGGCACTTCATGCATACTTTTGTGTGAAATTTTGTTCAATTTTAATGTGATGAAAATATTTTGATATTTAAAGGACAGAAAATTAAATTTTCGTGTAGTCGTCGAAAGAATAGCAGAGACTCTGAGAGAGAGAGAGAGAGAGAGAGAGAGACCTGGAAGAAGTATCGCGAGTTCAGTAGCTGAGCCTGTGGAGTGCGTGTATGATGGCGAAGCGAGGAAGTCTCCAAGCTGACATCGCTACAGTATGTCCTCAGACTCTTGAGACTGTGTATCTTCTCGGGCGTTTGCTCATTCTCGGCGTCTTAAAGTTTTCGCAAGTTGCATTTCCGATTTTGAAAGTGATTTCGAAACTTTTAGTGATATTTTCCGTGTTAATTTGGGCTCGAGGAGTCTTTTAAGCTTTGGCGTTTGTTCCCGTTTATTCAGCGATTCCAGGGTGAGCCTGACGATAACCTCTCCATTCTACCCTAAGAAAGATACGGAATGAAATACATGTAGCTCGACCCGACCCGACAAGACACGATTTTGACGACAGTTGGATTGAGAAAGCATTGCGCTTGGCCTTCTCGGGGAGAGTACCATTGAAGTTTGAAAACGCGAGTGAACATGATGGACACTCATTGCCGCAAATTGTGTTCAGAGGTGACGAAACTGTAATGTGCAGGCC
>JAGVVM010004957.1:0-10746 GCA_019149425.1 Psidium friedrichsthalianum
TTTTTTTCCGCAAAAACTCTCAGAGCGAAATAAGCGAGTAAGCTGCACCCTTCCGCTTTTACGCAATTCACTATAATGATGTCAAGACCTTTGGTTACATATTGAATGTAGTCCAATGAACTATTATGAAAAATATTTAATATTGATTAAATCAAACAGGTGTAAAAAGTTCAGAGATTATATTGAATAAATTGAAAAGTCAGTATTCACTATACATCGGGGACAATTTTGGGTATCATTCGTGATAGCCGTCCCCCTAGTACTAGACTTCAACTCAGCAAGGCTTATGTCCTGCAGAAATCCAAAAATGTTAATAAGGGCAAACAGGCTAAAAAGGGAAAGCGGTACAGCCCTTATGGAAGACAGAGCTCAAATACTCAGGTTCTGGACGAGTCAGATCTACTTGATACTCAAATTATTGCTGTGGAAGACACAACTTTACGGGCTATGGTGGCTGGTCCTAATAAGCCACCGGGTTACAAATGACTCTCATTTGCTGGAACTGTCAGGGGTTGGGCAATCCCCTGACAGTTCAAGCCCTTAGGGCCATGGTGGCTCGTGATCGGCCCAGCTTGGTTTTCCTTTGTGAGACTAAGAACAAAGAATCATTTATTTCTAGTATCTACAGAAGTCTGAAGTTTCAGTTTTATTTCACTGTTAATCCGTTTGGATTGGGGGTGGCCTAGCAATTATAGGGAAAGAGGATGCCTCGGTTACAGTACTTTCAGCCACAGAGCATTTATCGACGTCCACTATACGGACCCTAACCATAAAAAGCAATTCAGAGCTACTTTTTGCATGCCCCAGCAAACTTCCAGAAAAGGCTACAGTTGTGGGAATAGATGAGACAGATAAGAACTCAGAATGGCTTCCCCTGGGTGTGTTTGGGGGATTTAATGAATGTCTTTACCACTGGGAAAAGGTTGGAAGGAGAGATGTGGAACGCTATCGCATGCAAACCTTCCAGAATTTCCTTAATGACTGTGGACTCATGGATATAGAGAGCAAGGGTTGTGCTTTCACATGGGCTAATAATAGAGGAGGGGAGGAGTTTGTAAAGAAAAGACTTTACCGAGCGGTCTGTAATATTGAATGGAGAGTGGAATTCCCGGAAGCCGAAGTTTTCGCGCTTCCAGCAGTAGGTTCAGATCATAGCCCTCTACTGATGGCTTTTTCCAGGGACCCAGTAAGAAAAAAAAAAGCAATTCAGATTTGAAGCTTACTGGCAGGAACATGAGGAGTGCGGAAACATCATCAAACAGGCATGGAACTCCCCTAAGCTTAAATCAGCTGACTTAGTGCTCAGAATCAAAGCTTATCTAACTCCCTAGCCGTATGGAGCAAGAAGATCTTCTCCAACAATCAAAAGCATATCAACCATCTACTCTCCGAACTCCAAAAAACCACAAATGACCTGCATCTTCCTCAGGACCAAGCCAGACAGCAGAACCTTAAAATAGAAATTGAGAACGCTTGGAGAAGGGAAGAGATGTACTGGGGGTTACGATCAAGAATCAACTGGCTGAGGTGGGGTGATAAGAATACTAGGTTCTTCCATGCCACAACAATTCAGAGAAGACAACACAACAGAATATCCATGCTGAAGAATGAGGACAATGTATGGATCCGCGACTTTAAGGAACTAAAGGTTAAGACTGCGAGCTATTTTGAGGGGCTTTATCACACGGTAGGACCTCGGAACATAGACTTGGTTTTACAACAATGCCCTGTCCTGGTTACTGCTGACATGAATAGGGCCTTATCTGCGGAAATATCCCTACTAGAAGTACAAGCTGCTGTCTTTCAAATGGGTTCTCTGAAAGCTCCGGGCCCAGATGGCTTGAATGGCATTTTCTTCCATCAAAACTGGGAGGAGATAAAGCTGGAACTATTTCAGGAGGTTAGGTCCTTTTTTGACTTTGGAAAACTACATCCCGAGCTAAATAGGACTCATATCACCTTGATCCTAAAGGTTAAAAACCTTGAAACGCTGGACCAGTTTAGACCCATAAGCCTTTATAACTTTACCTACAAAGTAATCTCCAAAGTTCTAACAAATAGACTGAAGCCATGGCTGAAGGAGATCATCTCAGAAGAACAAAGTGCTTTCGTGGGGGGTAGACAGATCCATGATAACATCTTGATCGTTCAAGAGGTGCTCCACCAATTGAGAGTGAGGAAAAGAAAGAAAAAATTCCAGGCAGTCCTCAAACTTGATATGAAGAAAGCATATGACAGAGTCGAATGGGATTTTCTGGAAGCTTGCATGAGGAAAATGGGTTTTTGTGATTGGCGGGTGAATAGGGCGATGTCGTGTGTATCTTCAGCCTCTTTCAGCATTAAGTTTAACGGGGAACCTCTTCCATATTTCAAACCATCGAGAGGTATACGATAGGGCGATCCCATATCACCCTATTTGTTTATTCTAATGGCTAACTCACTCTCAACTTTAATGAGGATCACTATTGAGGAGGGCACCATCTCAGGGATAAAATTGAATAGATTCTATCCTACCCTCTCACACCTCTTATTTGCGAATGACATGATATTCTTCTTGGACGGGAAAATTGTTGAGTGCCAAAACCTTATGTTGATTCTAAACCAGTATTGCTATGCGTCTGGTCAGGCCATTAATCTCAATAAATCTGGAGTTTTTTTCAGTGCAGATTCCCCCCCCCAGCTTTAAAAAGCAATATGGCTGCAGTACTAAGGGTCCCTATTCTGGATAAAACGGGTAAGTATCTCGGAATCCCTTCTGACTGGGGAAGCTCGAAAAAAGATATGTTCGCATGGCTTTTGGCTAGAGTGAACACAAAATTAGAAGGCTGGAAGGAAAGAATGATATCCAAGGCTGGAAAGGAAGTGCTGATCAAATCAGTGGTTCAAGCCCTCCCTCAATACGCGATGTCTATTTTTAAATCCCAATATCTATTTTTAGATCTATTGAAAGGAGGATTGCGGATTTCTGGTGGAAAAATAGTGATTCTAAAGCAGGACTTCACTGGAAGAAATGAGATGTTCTAAAAAGAAGGAAAGATGAGGGAGGTTTAGGATTTAGGGACCTTATCCTTTTCAACAGAGCAATGCTGGGAAAACAAGCATGGCGTCTAGCTCAACATCAGAATGCATTATGGGGCTCTATTCTGAAAGGGCTTTACTACCCTAACAGGAACTTTTGGCAAGCTAATAAGGGATCTCGCCCCTCCTGGGGCTGGCAGAGCATCCTATTGGGAGAGAAACCATCGAGGACGATATGAGGTGGTCAGTGGGTACTGGTAAGGAGATAAATATCCGAGAAGATAAGTGGCTGAAACAGGGGATTATAGGCGGACCATCCAATCGAAATGAGCCTCTAAAAGTCAGTAATCTGATCATAAACGGAGTACCCAAATGGGATGAACAGACCCTAAGAAATCTCTTCGACGATACTTTAGTGAGGGAGATCCTAGCAATCCCACTATCATCCCTAGCTACAGAGGACAAACTGGTCTGGACAGCAACTCAATCTGGCTTATTCTCAGTCAAAAGTGCTTATAACTCTATTCGAAAGAAGGAAAGTGCGCAGAAATCAGAACAAGCATCTACCTCTTTTAGCCCTACACGCAAGCTGTGGCATAGAATCTGGAATCTCCATGCACCTCCGAAAGTCAGGATCTTCATCTGGAGAGCCTGCCAAATTGCGTTACCTACAAGAGAGAATTTGTTGAGAAGGAAGATCATAGTGGATGGGCTCTGCCCTTTTTGCAATTGCCAAGTTGAGACCACCGAGCACCTATTCTTCCATTGCCCATGGACGGCAAAGATATGGCAACATCCAAACGTTAGTATTCAGATTTCTGTCTCTGCAACAACTAGAATAGACAAATGGCTCGATGAACAGAGAAGGAATTCGACTAACCCTCTTCAATTCGAGACAATCGCCTCAAATCTCTGGACTATTTGGAAAGCTCGTAACGACTTTATCTTCCGTAATAAACCTCCAACCCCTGAAGCCATAATCGAAGAAGCTAAAGCCATTCTAGAGACCTATCGGAGATGGAATAGTCGCAGCGATAAAGAAAGACCCACCTCTGCTCCGTTAAAGTGGATCCCGTCGAGAGACGGAGCCCTCAAGATGAACATCGACGCCTCCTTTGACGCCAAAAGTGGATCTGCCACGGCAGCTGGGGTTCTTCGAGACAGAATTGGGAATCTGATGGAGGGATTTGCGGAAAAAATCGAAGCTTTTTCGCCTCTTCAAGCGGAAGCTAGGGCTCTGTTGAAAGGGGTAAGTCATCTCAGTTCTAGAAGTCTTGAGTTCCTGTACTTGGAGTCTGACTCATCTGTCGTAGTGGAGGTTGTACTAGACCGAGAACCCATCCCTTGGGAGATTGAAGCCATCATTCAGGAAGCCCAAGCCCATCTTCGTCGTTTACCTAATGTAATCGTAGCCCATTGTAATAGGGCTGCAAACAAAGTGGCCGACTGGGTCTCCAAGGCCCACCGCTTAGAGTATCTACCTCGGTTGTGGTTGAGCCACCCTCCCCAACCTTTATGGGCCCTCTTGTGTTGTGATGCCCCGTCCTTGGGCTCATCTCAAGCGAACTCTTCTCGCTTTTATGAATAAAGATCGAGCTTTTCTGACCAAAAAAAAAAATGACAGCTGATAGCTCGCACTCCATCCTCCGTAATCACGCACGACCCATCCTTTTCCTCTGCTCCTCTCTTCCCTATCAATTGCATTCTCCCTTTTGCTGCTACCAAAATACCCAATTGCCCCAATGGCAAGGATTTTTTTTCTCTCTTTGCTGGTATTGATTTTAAAGCTAATACAACGGAAATTTTTAAATTACTATACATGATAAATTTATCTTGAATTGATTTTTTGACCATAAAAATAATAAATTAGTATGTCTATGATAAATTTACCTTTCGTCGTTAAATTTTACCGTCAAATTATTGAGTTGGTGACACGTGTCAGTATACCAATTTGGGATTTTACCATTTCTTTGTCACAAGTATATCATTTTAGAATTTTTCATGATATTAATCCAATTTAAGGGAAATTCACAAAGAGTAAATTTGTCACATTTGTATCAATTTGGAGTTTTCAATTGTTAGAAAATGAATTTTGGGTAAATTTATCATATGTGTATCAATTTGAAATTTTTCATGATATTAACCCTTGACTGTAATAGCAAACATGTATGAGGGCCTCTCTCCATTATTCAAAAACTCAAGTGAATGAATTGAGTCGAGCCTCGATACCACGGCCATGCAATAACAAAAACGTGGTCGTGTGAGGCTAGCAACCTTCGTCGATCATGACTTCCATGGACATAGGTTATGAGCTTTGCATAGAAAGAAAAAGAGACGAATGCGTAGAAGATGATTTCCATGGACATAGGTTACTAATATCCCAATTTGTACTAGTGACCAAAAAATTCCTTCCATCACAGTTTCATTGAAGACGACTGGTAAAAATTCCATGTGGCAGTATGTATGGATGATGCTAGGTAAATAGAAGCTAATGTGGATCTGAGGTGACTTTAGTACAGTCCAAAGTGACTATAGACAACTTGTCGAAGTTTAAATTTGGACATAGCAATTTTTAGAGTCCTAAAAGTGAAATAATCCATAAAACGAGCTTATTTGAAGCTCAAAATGTGGAAGAGCTGCAATTTTAACTCTTAACAAAACTGGAATGCGATATATTCTTGCTTTGATCTTTTACCCTTTTCCGCTACGCGCTTGAGGCTTCTACATTCGTCCGCCTTCTGTTTAGCATTTCACTTTTGGTCTACTCCTTTTCGGGACGAGAAAGAACCTATGGATCTCTTTATTTGGACGGAGAGGCCAAAAATACTCAACATACCCAGGTTTAGAATTTATGTCTTTCCTTTAATCTTATTTCTTTTCTTGGTACAATTGGTTTTAACTCCACGACAACTCCTTCCAGATCCCACCTTGACCTTTGCACATTTCTTCCTTGCCCATGAGCATTCCCGGTGGTTGATGAGTTGACCTCCTCGAAGTTGCCGGCAAGTGCATGAGTGATGAATGCGTCAGCACCAGCAAGACCTCCAGATTTTGATCTGTATATATGTTGATTATTTGTTAGCGGTAACAAAATGGGTCAAAAATCAATATTTTAACCCACATTTAAGAGGGTGAGTCATAAATTGGTTATTCAACAAATTTAAGTGGGTCATAAATAGATCGCTTAATAAGTTAATGGAACTTAAATAGGTACCACATGGGTTACCTTACTATTTTAAATGAGTCATAAAAAGCTTTTCTGATTTTTTCATTTTGTTTTATTTTTTCCAACGAGTCCGGCAAGGACCACGACCTTGGCTAGAGACTAGCGGGACCTCGAAAACCTCTCCAGATCTGGGCAAGGGTTGGCCGGTGACCCTTGTCGAACTCGTTTGGAAAAAAAAAAAAGAAAGAAAAGAAAGAAAAAAGAAAAAAGAAAAAGGACAAAAGAAGAAAAAATCAGAATTTGTATATTATATTATTTTTCATCGTTCATTTTTAAAAAAGTTATAATATTTTAGCAATAATTTTTTTTAACGATTTATAAGCTTAGCTAATTTGAATTAAATATACAACTTGACAATTTAGGGGTAAGCACCTGGTTGAATGGGAATAAGCACTTAATGGTGGACCACAAGATGGGCGATGTACGAGTGACTCCTAAAAGCGCCACCGTTAGTTTGGAGAATCTTATTTAAAAGCTGGCGGTCTTATGAATCGAGGCCTACGAATTTGAGTTTGCGAAATAGGGCAACTTCGACTCTACAGAGTGTTACGCGAGGTGAATTGGATCGTCGTCTAGGAAGGCGTGAATTGACAGCTTGGGCATTGAATATGCTAGATGAAAAAGGAAAATTGAATTACCCTGACCGCCCATCGGTTTTGTGTTAGAAATCCATGGCCTAGAGGATGTTAGTACAGTTTCAAGAGGGCTGGTAGAAAAATTGTTACACGGCGGTATATTCTGTATCTGTTTTCCGAATCGCCGTTGAGCACAAACAATAAAAGTTATTCCGATGTCGAGTCCCTATCACAGTCCCACGACAATTCCGGAATCCAAGGACGGAATGACTCATTGATATCTTTTTGACCAATTCGGACTAACTTTTGACCGAAATATGGAGATTCCTCCCCGTATGCAGTCCAAAATCACTGATAGTCAATTATCAGCTAATTCGGTCAGGATTTATGTCGCGGTCAGCGAATAGTTATTTAGATATTTCTTTATTTTATTGATTTTTGAGGATAAAATTCCTTCTCTCTCTCTGTCTTTTCTCTCATTTTGGACGCAAGGCTCTCTCTCTCTTCCGTCTCTTCTAACTTCACGAATTTCTATCCTTCTCTTCCCTCTCCAGCTCGCGCCGAAATTCTACCGCAGCAACGTCAATCGGCCACCGACGTGGATAAACCGCTTGTCGGATCACGCGATTTTTGGTATGTTGTAGTTCAATTGTCTTCTGTTCATAACCCAACTTATCGCTTCGATCCGAGGTCGGTGGCCCTTCAAAACTGTTTTTCTCGTACCCGGTCGAACGAATGTGTTTTCTGCAGGCTACCGAATTCAGTTTTGAGTGCCAAATTGATATATATCATTCCCTGGCGACCCTAGAGCTGTCATTTATGGGTCTTGATCATGATTCCCAGCTTGTTTAGATCTTGGAAGCCTTGAACATGCCCCGATTTCGCGGGTGATTTTCTCCGTCCCGGTTTTCTTTTGCAGTCACGCCGGTGCGCTTAGTTGCGCCGCCGCTTCGTCGATTCTCGCTTTGTATTAGCCTGGTTGAAGGTAAGTTAAACCGTCTCTGAGTCTTCACTATCAGATGTTAAGCATGCCATGGCATTAGCTCTAGGGACCGATTCGTGTAAATCGGTTTAGAAAATTGCCGAATCGGTCGGTATATTTGGAGGAAGAATTCTGTGGTGGTTGAGAATATTAGGTTTGTGGTTGTGAAATGATGTTGTGAGGCATCGGTGTATGCTGTGGATGGTTGTTGTTGTAGGTCCCCTGTGAGGTTACGTGGTGCAGCAAAATAGAGTTTTTGGGGCATTTATACAACAAAAATAGGGTCCACCAAATAGTATTTTTGCATCACTGTTTCGACACTCTGTGTAATGTTCACGTTGCGGACCAATTTGATTTTGAATTGAGAATGATAGTTTGTTTTTTTTCTTTTGTTTTTTATGGGTTCAAGTGGGTTTAGGATCCGAAAAAATGGAAAAAAATAAGGCATTTTGTCAGATAGAAATGGCTCGTTGGGATTATTTCCCCGGCTCTATTCCCGACGCTTAGAGTTGGGCGAGTCCAAATAATATTGTGTGTATTATCCACGTGTGCTTCCACCGCTGCGTTTGATTGTCGTGGATTTGGGTCCGCCGTGGAATTTTTTTGTTTTTTTTTTTTGTGTGGGCAATAAAATGAATAGAATTGGGCATCTTTTTAAATATAATTGTTCACGTGAAATAAGATATGATTGGCGCGGCCATTGTGTCGGGGCCATGTGAATTGAACTATTGGGCACAGGTTTTAAGTTGTGGCCTAACGTAATTGGCCGCGATGATTTCTGTCCAAATGAATTTAAAGGATTTTGATTGCTGAAAAGGCGCAGGTGCGACACATTGGTGTTTCGCAAACAGGAGATTTGATCGTTTTGCCAATTGGCAGGAAATATAGATTGAATATTTGGACTTGTATTGAAATGTGGGATCCTAACTTACTTGGCCCGCATATGCATTTCTGTCCAGCAAGAATTTAAAAGGGGTTTACTACCTATAAAAGGCGGAATGCGACGGTTTTCGCATGTTGATGTTACATATCATATTGTGATCTGGCGTAAAATGTAGACATGAAGTCCACCTGGAGTAAAATGTAGCTCATTATTGGCGTAAAATGTCGTCACACCACAGTAGGCACGTTAACCACACCACGTGAGCCTCCAGAAGGCCGTGAACATGGAAAACGTAGTCCTCCGTGCGCCCCTGGAGCGTTTGACGCTGGTGGTTTTGGAGCTGGATGCGATTAATGGTGCCACCTGAGGCGTACCCACTACGCGGGTGAGGCACGGAGACCTGAGGCGTCCACGTACGCGGGCAGACATGATGCGCCTTGATATGACGCGGGGTCTAAATTGGCTATTAAAGCCTGAGGCTCATGATTTGAGCGGAGGCATGCATGCAGTATCTTGGATTTGGTTGTCCGGGATTGGAAGTCCTGGTTTCAAAAATTATGAAAGTTTAAATGCTGTTAGGTGAGCGCTCTTAACTGACTTAGTACTACCTGCTTGTGGTTTCTGTTGTTGGTCCTGTGGATTGGACCAGTGTTTACTAAATTGCTGTTATATGCCCGTACGCCTCCCCTGTGGACAGACTGTTTGTTTCTACATTTGAATTGGCTCTTTGGTAATGAATTTTGGCCTGGTGCCTTTTGAGTGTCTGAGTTGGGAGCGCCTGAGAGTTTGTCGGGTTGGGTGGCATCCTAAGGAGTGGGATTATCGGGGTTAGCTTACTGAGACTTTGTTGTTCTCAAAGTGTTGCCTATTTTTCAGGACCCGCCTATGCTATAGCAGTGTTGAATATAACATGACGTAAGCGCAGGAGGATCCACACAGAGGGAAAGTTGGTATCAGGAGACTCGATCTGTTCATTCGTACCAAATGTCTGGACACAGACGATGCCACGGTGAGAGCCAAGCAGTAGAGGTTTGAAGCTCGCCTGCTCGTAAAATTGGTTAGTTTAGCCTCAGAATAGACGGAGAAAATATGCCGGATGTCTAAGGCCCTTTCTTGTGTAAGGGTCGACCAAGTGGAAGTCATGCGCGCTAAGAGAAGTTTTGAAGTAAAGATCTTCAGCCTCTCTGTGACAGGTGGACATTGGTGATTTTGTAAGGATTAATTGAACTAAAGATAGTGGTTGATGTATCTTGGATATTAGAAATTGTCTGCATGTGTCTACTCCCTTTTGATATATGTGTTTGGAAGGATTGTTCGTTTTCCGCACTGTGGCCAGGAACTTGCACGGGCGTTTGGTTTTACGACGAGTTTCTCTGGGGCGTCGGGTTGTTGACAACGATCGCTACATGGTATAATAGGGATGCACGAGGGCTCGTGGGTTCGGGGCGTGACAATTAAAATTCCTCCGTTTAAGTGGTATCAGAGCAAGGTCAGGTGTTCGCCAATGAGGATTCTGACGGCTTGGAGTGATAAGGACGATGGAGATTAGGTAGATGAACAGAGAGACTATGAGCTCTTGGTATTGCGTAAGAGATGCTTTGGTATAATACCTGTTTGGCGCAGTGGTTGTTTAAACTGATATGACTGTGCTAGTGACTTGTATTGCTATTGATATATAGCTATTTTAATCTGCTACTTGGATTAGCAAGCTTGTGTGTTGGATTGGTTGAGTTTCACCTATTCAGTTGGAATCTAGAGCAGTGTTTTAAAAAAGATCTTTAAGATAAGCGCATGAGTTGATAGAAGTTGAAAAAACAACTAAAACATTCGTAGTGTGGAGCGCCTGATTGCACGTAACGCTAGAACCAATTAGGTACCAATACTTCCTCCCCCTTTTAACGATTGAAGGGCGCCCTCGGACTCCCTTCTCACTTCCCACCTTTTTTCCCCACTCTCTCCTTCTATCTCCACTTTTCTTTACCTTCTACTTGCCTTCCCTCCATCCCCTCTCTTCTCCTACTCCCTATCTCACCTTCATACCCCCCTCAACTTCTCTTTTCTT
>JAGVVM010004958.1:0-18516 GCA_019149425.1 Psidium friedrichsthalianum
AATCACTAAACTTGAGAGAGAAAACACCCTCAAAACGTCCAAATTCCTCCCTAAAAAACAAGCATAGGTATCGAAGCCTCAAGAACAATTTTACCTGACACTTAGTAACCTTACTGAAACAACCAAAAGCTCTTTTGTGCTGATGCTCGATAATGTCCCATCGCCATCTTCAAGTCCTCGTTCAATTCCAACAATGGTGGTAGCAACGGTAGTTCCAAGTTCAGAATCCATAAGATAATTATCCCAAAGATTGTTGGGAAAATTTTAGGTAATATATAAAGTAAGAATTTCGAAAATCTATTGGCAAAGATATGAAAATAAAATTAAAATGCCTAAGGCATGCAAGCACTGTCCTTAAAGATAATTTTGTCTCTCAGAGTATGAAACTTGGTGGGATAGACTTCTAGTGACTATCCTCCAAGATGCAACAGACTTTCTATACTCCACACTAAATATTAGAAGGAATATCAACAATATTATGTGTATAACCTAGCAAGGAAAGCAAAGCTTTTAGAAGAAAAGAATATCTCTTTCTCAATTCGATGTATACCATCTAGATTATTTTTGAAGATCAATTTTACATTCAAACAAAGAGTCGTTGTAAATAATGGAAGATTGATAAAGAAATAAATTGCACATTACAAAGTTGTTAGAAAGTCATTACACGGTCATTATAAAGCCGTTAGAAAACTGTTATGTGACCACTAAAAAGCCGTTATATGATTGTTGTAAAACCATTACATAATAATAGCTTTCATGGTTGTCATAACTACTATCAAAATTTTTATTAAAATATTTCAAATTGCTGAAATATTCAACAACATTTTTTAGAGGGCGTAGGCTTATAGTAACCACAAGAAGGGTAGTGGTGCCGGTTACTGGCTCCCTACTTTTCACTTATCAAATTCATAAATGCAAATGCTTGATAGCCAGGAAAAAAAGATAATTATTTTCAAGATCGTAAGCTAATAGGCAGAGGAAGACCGAATGAATATAAAGAGTATATATGATCAATTATCAAACGATGTGGGACAACAACAACTTTAACACCCCCTCTCACGTGCAAGTCAGATTACGAACGGCACGTGGAATTTGATTAATGAAGGATGGAGGCACAATCGCAAAAGTGATAGCATTGACTCTGATACCATGTTAAAAAGTCCAACCCAAAAGCTTAAGCTGATAAGTAAAAAAAGACCACATAAATATAAAGAGCATATATAACCCATTATCAAGCGATGTGAGACGACAACAACAACAAATTCAACACTAACAAATTTTATCTCTCTAAGGTTACCCTCAGTAGATTCTTCCCTTTATCCCGAATCTCTCTAATGAATCCCCAATGAATGTTTACATACATGTGAAAAGAAGACCTATCTGCAATGATACGCATTATAACTACATCATTTCTCTTTTTCCAAACTGCAGCAACAAGGAAAGCAAATAGCTGCATTGCGATGCGTTACGGCGGACTGGTTTCACCACTTAGCTTTGAGAAGCATGTGGCTACTCTATACCCGATATCCGGCAAAATTGGCAGATGCTAGAAAACATAGAATGATGAAACATGACACATCTGTAGGATTCATAACATGATTAAATCAATCTCACCTTTTTTGCTTCCGCGGAAAAGCATTGTGTGCGAGAGCACAAGCATGTCGGCGTTAAACTCAGAAGATAATAAAACAGAAGGTACATGAACTAGTCAGTAGAATTTAGACATCAAGAACAAGCAGTGGAAAATCATGCCCAAGAAGTCCACTCGTGGGAATCATGCTCATATTCAAATCCAAGGGCGGCATATGGAAATGCTAAAATAACGGGCGTATTTCGTATATAATTGACCAACGTGGTCGAACATGCCGTGCCCATTGTATAGGTCGATGACTCTGTCCTGCAACATGCATCCTTAACGATCAGCAAGATACGAAGGTACCTCGGTTTACTTTAGTATGTTGCGCGAAACAAGCAATTGAAGAATAAATAGATAGATCAAGAAAATAAATCGGACACTAGATATACGTGGTTCGATCGTAGAGACCTACGTTCACGAGGAGAGCAACAACAAATTTCACTATAGAACAAGCGATCTAATGAAAATTACAAACCACACTTGAGTAACTCAAACGCCCTCAGTATTTCCCAACCTCAATTACATTCAATAGCACACACAGTATTTAGCCCTCCAAATTTCTCGTGAAATAATCTTTTAATCTCATGAAGGAATTACACAAATCTTACCATAAGATTTAATCGGCTTGAACAATGATTTTTCTTGATGTAATTCTGCGAAATAAATGCCATGAGCAAGCACTCAACAAACATGCTTCAAGAACCCTCTTCACGTTGTCGCGACCTAAAAAAATGACTTTCCTTAGGCTAATGGATTATTAGATTCATCAAATGACTAACTTAATATGAACTCTCCCAAACCCTACCAAATTGCAACTTTGATTTTGAATTTAATATTCAAGTGATTTAAAGTTTGGAGTTGCCACTAATCATTCTTGATAGGTTAATTAGAAACTTAAGTAAAGTATCAGAAGAAATACCTCACTTCTACGAACCAGAGATTAGGAGATTCAGGAATTTGATTACACTAGTTAATTAAAATTAGTGCCCTTTTGGTACCTTGAATTTCACGGAATATCTTAACTTGGCAACCCAGGGTTGGTTTACTTTATGCTCAAGTGAGGTGTTCTTTTTTGTGTTTTTACTTTTTTTAAAGTGCATGCATGAATGATAAAAAAAAAAAATGCAATGAGATGAATCAATAGTAAAGATGCAATGCAAGACAAAAAGTAACATGCAAAGAATTATGCATTTGATTTGACCAAACATGCAAAAGACATGGCAAATAAAATGCAACATGAATGTGCAACTTACAAAACACATGAAAATATGCATTATGTATGCAAAAATAATGATTTTTAAAATATGGAAGGTAATGCAAAAGTGATACTCGAAGACTATGAGTATGAATAACATATGATATGTAAACACTGCATATAAAAACATGCGAATATGTGACACAATTATGACACGAATATGCAAACAAAGATATGCAACCATGGTATATAAAAGTCAACATGCAAACATGGATATGCATAAGATATGCGAACACGCCAAGATGACATGTGATATGCAAATAATGCGAAGATGAGATCATGCAAAGATGACGTAAGATATGTAGGCATGCAAAGATAATATGTGATATGCAGGCATGCAAAGATGACATGTGACATGCAAACATAACATATGAAAATGTAAAATGCATGAGATAATGAGCAGAATTTTTTTTGGTAATTTTTCTCAAAATTTCAAACTTTTAGGATATGCATGAACAATTCCTTATCTCGATTTTCACTTCAAATTTTCAATGAGACAAGCTTTCTAAGAAGCTTATCTTTCCTAAAATTTCAATTAGATAGGGTTTCTAAGAAACCATATCTTCCTAAAATTTTTAGGATGTTTTTAGTATGGAATTTCAAGCAAGATAGAGCAATAATCACACCAAACATGATAATGATCCAAAACAAATCAATGAATGTCCAAATCAATAACATGATAATCACAAAGCAATCCATGGACATTCCTTCTTAAATTTTCGAGAAATTCAACTTCCCTAAATCCAAAATTGATTTGAGAAGATAGTGAATCAAATCTAAACAGTTATAAATCGAATTGGCTAAATTTTTCTTTTCCTTACTAATCCAAAAGGATCGTATCCGAATGGCTAGACATGTCCAGATTTGGGTTTAGGCCTTTAATTCAAAAAATTTGTGTCAAAGGGTGAACCAAAGCCAATATTACTCCTCAATGAATCAAGTTCGGCTATTGGAAAGAGTCCACAAATTTGAGCTTAAAAAAAGTCAATCAATTGTTCATCAAAGTAAAAACAATTTTTGATATGCTAGACCATAAAGTGTTTCAAGCGATCCAAGTTGTGGCACGAACGCGGGTTACATGGTCGATTGAAAACGATAGATCAAACAACATCTTAGAAGTTTCGACTTAGATAATCAATTGAGAATTTATTTGTTTGATCATAAAAGAGTCGAACTTTCTTGATTTTCATTGTAAAATCTCACATATTCATAAATGTAAGAACATACATGCATAATCCAATCAAATAAGCATCAATTTGCAACCAAAAGAGTAATAAAGTTACCTTGTATTGCTCCCAAAAAAAAAAAAAACTGTGCGTGCACCGGCTGCAAAGTTCACCTAAAAACGGTACTATTTTGGGCTTGATCTTGCAGTGAATCAGCCCTAGACTTGTCCCCGCGCAACCACAAAACCTGCACTAAAATAACAGTGATAACAGCCTCTGTTTATGCGCCGAACAGTGGTGAAAACAGCCCCGGATAGCGAGTAAAACGGGACTGATCAGCAGCTACGGTGGACCTCAACCAACAAGTAAAGACCTGCACTGAGTGGTGAGTAAAAGCAGGCTAAACAGTGCTGTTTTGTGCACTGATTTGCAGCAGGAAACAACCCTGAACAGCAGCAAAAAAGTGACGAAACAGTGGCAAAACAGCTCCCAAAAACGATCCCTTAGCAGTTGTAAAATAGGCTTTAAATAGCGAGCAAAGGCGTAACGATACTGGTTCACAAGATGGCTCGACTGATAATGATCCTGCAATAAAAGAGGTAAAGAAGCAACCAAGGAAGGATCACTTTCTTTGATTTACACGGGCAGATTTTTCAGGAAGAAGAGAACTTCCACCGTTTATGAAAATCAATCTCCAAGCTCTTCACCAACTTCCCATTATTGTTGTGCGGTGAATTCTCCAGAACCACGACTGGTTCGTTGACGGTGGTGTTCCTTGGTGGGGGTAGGTTGCGTCCGATTGTCGAGACACTGAGACATAGGATCGTCGTTGCGCGGTGTGGCTGGGCTCGTCATCACGAGTACAGGGAACAGCAACTCGCAGACAGCTGGTCGCCTAGATATGGTGGCACTGGGCTGATTTCTGACAACCTTTCGGTCTTCTTTATTTTCTATCTGCGTTGTCCTTTCGTTAGCTGGTATTGCTGGACAGCTTGATGACTATGAGAAGAATAGCAGCAGCTTCAAAGTTGACCCACGTCAGGTAGCACCGCCTGGAGGATCTTTTGGAATAGTCAGCCGAGATTGGTCAGTGTTCATCAGTTGCACTGCTCGGACTAAATTTGCTGCAGTCAAGTTGTTAGTGGAGGAGCTCCAGGACAAATCTGCAGAAAAATTATGCCTTTTTCTCAATCTTTTTCTCCCTCTGATCCCTTCTCTCCCTTCTCTTTGCTCTTACTTTTTCGCCGCTCAGAATATCCATCGATGTGCCGTGTATTGAATTGAATGGCCCCCAAAAGAGAGAGCCAGAGAAGTTGCCCTTTCGCTTCACGATCTCTCCTTCTGATTCGGTCTCTATACATATCCATCTTTTTGTGCTATGTTCTAGTTACGTCATGAGATCCTATTTTAAGGGTGGTGTGAGCTAGAGACATCTTCAATTACATTTCTACCTCATGGTTGATAATTGTAAGTCTCGGACTAGAGTCTCTTTAGTATATTATCTAAAGCTGCTTTTCTTTTCTCGTTTCTGCTCTTGTATAGTAACGGGATATTAGGGCTTTAGCAGGTAATAGGAACTAGTTTGAGATACAGGTTTCCCGTGCTAGTACAAGAAAAGGTACTAGTTCAAGTAGTACCTTATATAAGCTTAAGTAACCTCCTCTCAACCTAAGCTTAAGTTAGTTTATATAAGCACAAGGTGAATTCTAATAACCATAGGATTAGACTCTGAGCGTAGGATTCGCTTTCAACCATAGGATCCAAAATTCTGATTTTTAAAGAGTATCATCTTTTTAAAACTCTTAAAATTCAAATTTTGCGAAAATCCTAATGAACTAGAACTCTTGAATTTTTGCCCACAAAAAGGTTATCATGGGCTAGCCTAAAATTCCTATATAGATGAGTTTATCGCACATTTTCGGACTCGAATCGGGCTTTAATTAATTAAACGGATAATCATGCCTTAACATTTAATTGACCAAGAATGGGTTGAAATAATCTGAACATAAGTCTAAAAACTCTCATAATTTTTCGGCGCACCCATTGCTAGCCTTAGCTAAATTTCTCAAGTAGGCTCGGGTCTGTTACTCATCAATTTAAGCTCAACGTCTTGCCGTTGATGCAAAATGCAATGCATGAGGAAATATTTTGTAAAAATTAATTCTTCAATTTTTATGCAAATATTCAATTGGGAATCCAATTCCAAATAGGAAAACAAATTTTCAAAACTCGATCTTAGATTTCTTCATTTATTTATTTATTTTTCGCAATTCAAATTTTCGCTTCGGCTCAAATTCGAGACATTTTAATATAGCAGAACAATTGCACACCCATAACTGCAGGAACTCATCCTCGAATGTCTTGCCTGTGGCTAAGCACCGCGCTAAATCGTAAAACTTGCTGGCCCAGATGATGTCCTAGTCCAGATTTTGCTATAATTGGGCACACACACATTAGTTCTGGCTCGAACGCAATAAAAAATAACTACTCCGACTCTGCAGACATCGAACATCGTTCTTTGAATACACGTGCCATTAAAGACACCGACCAGATTACCTTTTCGTCCAATCAGCACTGTCTTGTACAATAGAACCCAACAAACAGCAACAAGGTAGCCTGATGTTTGCTTGAAGTCGGATTAAGACAATCTAGATTCAAATAAGCAAAATTGTGGAGGTAATATAGTACAATGATACTGATAAGAAAAAAAAGAGGGGTCCTCGTTCCTATTTAAATTCTGCTTCCTGCTATCGAAACATACAATTTGCTATCATTTGCTTAATAGTAAGGGACATAGAGATTGTGGAATAACCAGCAACAACTCTTTCGGATACAAAAGTCGGATAACTAATCTGATAAAAGTCGCGAGAAAATTTTCTGGAAAAAAGCATCGAAACACCCAAGCCAAAGGTAAGTGTTTAATGTTGTAGTTATCAACACTCGACTGATCATGACAAAGCCCAACAAGTCAAATGAAGATCTCGTTATTTGCTTGCTTTTTTCCAGATCTGCTCGTGTACTGAAATCAACCAACATTTCAACTAAAGTTAGAATGTTTCAGACCATAAGAAGCTTGTGCTTTTTTTTTTTTCTATGTTATGTTCAATTGTTCGTGTCATTTGGGTTATGAATTGGAATCCAGATGAATAGGAGTGGAGACTAAAGACCAGAATCGTATAAAAGCTATACAGTTTGAAGACTGAAAAAATCAGTTGAACACCTAGAGGGAGATCTTTAAAATTTGAATTTTTGTCAGGATAAATCAATATGTAGATAAAGTGCAGGCACATATTTGAAATTGCAATCATCTAGATTGAAGAAATAAGTAATAACAAACACGACACGACCATCGCATCGATGATCTTATAAAGATCAATAAGGAAACCGATACAGTATTCCTGATTGCTTATACTACTACTGACTGCTTATATTATGCAGTAAACCTCTAATATAATGATAGTTTAAATTATTTGAAGGCAAGACATAAGAAGTTGTATAGTTCTTGAACAACTAACTATAGGACATCAAACAATTAAAATCGCCATGTACCGTTGCAACGAAAAACACAATACATGATCAACATTCAACTCAAAAAATCCGATAGCTAAAGACCTTTTAATCTGGAATAAAAGTCTAAGTTAAACTTTTTGGAAAAAGTAGTGGAACCAAACTCGAGCCTATTAGAAATTAACCAAATTCAGATGGTGGTCGATCAACGTGTCGATGTCCGCTTGATTGATTCCCTAGACACGTGCACGGACAAAGACTTGTTCTTTATTATTGTGTAGTTTTCAAAGTCATCAGTAGATGAGTCTTTCAAAAGTATGTGCGTATTTCGTGTTTTGTTATTACTCTGTATGAATATGTGTCTATTTAGTGTCTAGAGTAGATCAAGAATCATTTATTAGCCTCTAAATTGGCATGTCTTGTAGCCTTTTAAATATGGGTGACTTGATTGTGAATATAGAATATGAAAAGCCATCTTCAGTCTCCTCCTCCTTTGTAAGTAGAGTGAGTTGTGAGTGTTTGTTGAGAGCCCACTTTCGATTTATCCCATCAAATCGGTATCAGAGCTTTATGGTTTGTATATCATGGCTTCAACAAACACTCAACTTCCTCTTCAATATACTCATCTTACCAAAGAAAATTTTGGTAATTGAGCTTCTAGGATGAGAGCCTTGCTCAAAGCCCATGGTGTATGGAAAATGGTCAACACTAGCTATGATAAGCCAGATGACGAAGCCACGATGAACCAAAATCAAAGGAATGCCCTAGAGAAAGCTCAAACAAAAGATCAACTTGCCCTATTGATCATCTATCAAGCCTTAGATGATTCCATGTTCGAGAAGGTGTCAAAACGCCACAACATCCAAGGAGGCATGGGAGATACTTCACAATATGCACCAAGGTGTTGAAAAGGTGAAGAAGATTCATCTTCAAACTCTAAGAGGCGAATTCGAGGTAATCCATATGAAAGAATCTGAGTTAATTGTTGATTATTTCACAAGAGTTTGAAGATTGTGAATAACATGAAAAGGAACGGTGAAGATGTTCTTGATATCAAGTCATTGAGAAGATACTTCAGTCCTTGGACAAGAAGTATAGCCACATCGTCGTTCCAATCGAGGAATCCAAAAATGTCGATGCCATGCTAACTAATGAACTTTTGGGTTCATTGCAAGCCCACGAAGAACGACTCAAAAAAAAAAACCTAGCATGAGTCGATGGAGGAAGTACTCCAAATTCGATTGACTATCCGAGATGAAACGGACCAATGTAGAATCCCTCCACAAGTTTGAGGAGCAAATCAAGATCGACATTGTTTTCAAGGTAGAGGTCGTGGACAAAGCAGATGATACGTTGGTCGCGAAGACAATAGAAACCAAAACCAAAAAAAGTGTTTGTGGAAAAGGACGGAACTCGAACGGCCAATGGTATGAAAAATCTAAAATTCAATGTTATCATTGCAATAAACTTGGCCATTATGCTTTTGAATGTTGAAGCCAAGAAAGTAGCAGAGCTGATGAAAAGGCAAACTTGGTAAAGGATGCTGACCAAGTTCTTATGTTGGCCTTCAAATATGATGAAGGTGGAAAAAGCAATACGTGATACCTAGACATAGGTGCAAGCAACCGCATGTGTGGGCAAAAGGAGGTGTTCTCCGAATTGGATGAGAGAATCAAAGGAAAAGTCATGTTCGGGGATAACTCCAAAATCACTGTTGAAGTCATAGGTACATTTCTGATTCGATTGAAGAATGGTACATGCCAGTTTATTACTAATGTGTATTATGTACCAAAAATGTCGAGCAATATTTTGAGTTTGGGAACGTTTGGAGAAGGCTACTCTATCCACATGAAAAACTTAATCTTGTGTTAAGAGATTAGAATAATAAACTGATTGCAAGTGCAAAAATGTCGAAAAACAAGATGTTCATTCTCAATATAAAGAATTAGATGGCTCGATACTTGAAGGCATGTGTCGATAATCCTTCATGGTTTTGGCATATGAGGTTCAAGCATCTCAATTTTGGCAGACTGAGTTTGCTTTCTCACAAGAAGATGGTTTATGACTTACCACACATTGATCATCTCGTTCAGTTATGTGAAAGTTGTGTTCTTGGCAAACATCCCAAGACTAGCTTTTAGAAGGATACAACTTATCGTGCGAAGAAGCCACTTGAATTGATACATTCTGATGTATGTGGTCCAATCACTCCTCAGTCCTATGGTAATCATCGATACTTTCTCACTTTTATTGATGATTTTACTAGAGAAACTTGAGTGTATTTCTTGAAAGAAAAATCAGAAGTATTCAATACTTTCAAGCAATTCAAGCAACCAGTTGAAAAGGAGAGTGGCTGTTTCATCAAAGCCTTGAGGACTAATCGTGGAGGAGAGTTCACTTCAGCCACTTTCAATAAATTTTGTGTCGATCATGGTACTCGGCATTTCTAGATGGCGCTAGATTCTTCCCAACAAAATGGTGTGGCGAAACGAAAAAATAGAACCATTGTTGACATGGTTCGAAGCATGTTGAAGAGCAAAAATCTGCGTAAGGAACTTCGGCGTGAAGCTATGATGTGTGTGTGCCTTATCTACAAAATAGATGCCCCACAACACAACGACTCGAAGGAATAACTCCTCAAGAAGCATAGAGCGAGTGAACTCCTAGTGCTTCTCACTAGAGAATTTTCGGGAGCATTGCCTATGCCCATGTTCCCAAACGAGAAAAGATTAAAGTGGAAGATGAGCAAAAAGCTCATTTTTATCAGGTTTGATTCCTCATCAAAATCTGAACAATTGTTTGATCCCAACACTTTTAAAGTGTATGTAAGCAAATATGTCAAGTTTGATGAAGAAGCAATGTGAGAAGAGAATCCCAGAGTCGATGTGAATGATCTTGGTGATTCTAGCCAAACTAATCACTCTTCTCCTTCTTCTCCAATATCGTCTTCGAGTTCATCACCACCGACTTATTCAAATGGTGTCGATGAATCAATTGTTCCAAGATCAAGGAGATTGTCTAAGATTTATGAAGCTACCAACGAGCTTCATCTCGTATGTCTTCTTGCTAATTGTGAGCCCCTTTCCTACGATGATGCTATCAAAGAAGAAAAATGGAGGAAAGCTATGAATGAAGAAATCGAAGCCATTGAGAAGAATCAAACATGGGAGTTCGTCGTCCTTCCGAAGGATAAGAAAGCAATTGGGGTCAAATGGGTATAAAAAGCCAAGAAGAGCAAGAAAGGAGAAGTGACAAGATACAAGCGAGAATCGTCGCAAAGGGGTACAAGCAAAAGGCCAGTATCGACCATGAAGAGGTCTTTGTTCCTGTCATCCGCATGGAGACAGTCAGATTGATGATTTCTATTGCTGTTCAAAATGCTTGGCAAATTTATCAAATGGATGTCAAGTGTTGCTCTATCGACATGTGAAGCTGAATATGTTGCAACATCCTTATGTATTTGTCATGCAATATGGTTGAGAAGATTGCTCAAAAAAATTCATATGTAGCAGATGAAATCAACAGATATTTTTGTTGATAATGTTTCTCTTTTGGCGAAAAATCTAGTCTTTCATGAACAAAGCAAGCATATCGATATTCGATATCATTTCATCCAAGAACAAGTGAGAGAGAAAGAAATTGAAGTCTGACATGTAAACATGGGAGACCAAATAGCAAACATTTTTATGAAACCCCTCAAAATCGATGCATTTTGGAAGCTCAAGAGTCTGCTTGAAATAATTGATGGAAGAGAAATTGGTTTAAGGGGGAATGTTAGAAATTAAACTAAATTCATGAATAGTGTCAATCAACATGTGGATGTCTGTTCGAGTCCCTAGACACATGCATGAACCAAGACTTGTCATTAGTTGAGTCTTTCAAGGGTCTGTTAGTATTCCAATGTGTAGTTATTGCCATGTATATACATCGCGTCTATTTATGTTTCTAGAGTAGATCAAGACTCATGTATCAAGCCTATAAATAGCGTGTCTTGTTACCTTTTTAATATGGAGTGAATTAATTGTGAATACAGAATATTGAAAAGCCATCTACGGTCTCTTCCTCCTTTGTGAGCAGAGTTGAGTTGTGAGTGTTTGTTGAAAACCCCACTTTCGATTTATCCCATTAGAGCCAAAGTTTAGTGTTTAATCATGTAGTCATCACGTTGGAATTTGTGATCCAATTTATAGTCTTTTAGGATGGACATTTGCTAGTAAAGTCCAGAAAAATCCTACAAAAGATCTAGTACCTGGGCAGCAGTGGAGGTGTCTGGAGTCCACCAAAGCTTGTGTGGAAGGGTCCATAAGAAAAATCTCTGCAACATGGTAGAGAGAGTTGCCTTGTAAGTCGGTGGGAATTCCTTATAAATAGGCTAGGATCATTTGTGAAGTGAGTGAGGAGGGAGCTCATAAACCCAGGTCCTTAGCTCCTCCACCAATATTCCTCCATCAACTATATTTGTAAAACTATTTTGTTCAACTGATAAAATTATGGTTTCTTTATCCAATAACCGATATCTGTGAACTATCCTAATTTGTCCCTTGTCCATTCCTATACCAACAATATCATGCACACACCTACACTTGCGCATCTCTAGCCAAAAACTATTATTGATATCAAAACCATGCTTTGCGCTATATCAAAATTTCTGCACATCAACCCTCAACTGATCATGACAAAGCCAAACAAGTTAAAATCAAGATCTTGTTATTTGCTTGCTTATT
The DNA here is from genome assembly GCA_019149425.1 of Psidium friedrichsthalianum. Classification (NCBI taxonomy): domain Eukaryota; kingdom Viridiplantae; phylum Streptophyta; class Magnoliopsida; order Myrtales; family Myrtaceae; genus Psidium; species Psidium friedrichsthalianum. The sequence continues at coordinate 12,289 of JAGVVM010004958.1, forward strand.
TTCCAGGTCTGCTCGCGTACTAAAATCTACCAACATTTCAACTACTGGACGGGACATCCTGATCAGTCTCTGTATGATACAAAAGTTAAAATGCGTCAGATCATAAAAAGGTTATTCTTTTTTATATTTTTTACATTTTTTTTTGTGTCATTGGTGTAATTATATAGTGCTTCAGCCATAAGAATTGGAATCCAGAATAATAGAAATGGAGACTAAAGACCAAAATCGTATGAAAGCCTTATAATTTGAGCATTTAAATTTGAAAACTTTTGTCATGATAATCAATATGTAGACAAAGTGCAGGCACACGATTTGAAATGCAATCATATATTTCTCTTGATTGAAGAAATTAAGTAATAAGAATCCATGTCCATCACGGTGAACTTTTCAACTATGATCTTATCAGATCCAATAAGGAAACCGATACAGTATTGCTGACTGCTTATACTACTACTGACTGCTTATATCAATACATCGAGACCCCTTAATTTAATGATAGCTTAATTATTTGAAGGCAAGACATAAGAAGTTGTATGGTTCTTGGAACACCCAAGTATGGTACAGCTAAAAACTTAAAATTGCCATGTACCTTCCTAAAAAAACAGCAATACAATGATCAACATTTGATTCAATACGACTCACAATTTTGTTGCTGTCGACCCTGTCCAAAGTTCGAAACTTGCGATCACTTGATAAAACCAATTCTGTGGATGAATCCTAGCATGACTATAGTCTAGATGGGCACAGCTTCAATTGTCATGTCGATATTGATATAACCTAGTCTCGAGAAGGGAGTGAAGCTTTTTGGGACTAATCTCCGCAAGTTATAATGTACATAGGCCTTTTATAATTCCCATAATTAAGGAAGAAAAGTTTTTGTATGAGCTTACCTTCACAAATGGCGTAGGTCAGCCTTAGATACGGATACCTCTTCTACCTTTGTACTCTGCCAAAAATGAACAGAACAAAGAAAAAAAGCAAGCTGATAGTTAATGCCATAAAGATTTCCATCCAAATCTGAAGCTATTAAGCTTCGAAAATCATATTATTTGTACTTTATATCTAAGGCTGCTAATGGACATGACAGGACTTAAAAGCCTGTAAACCGGTGACGTGTCAGTGATGAACAGTTGAAATCATTACTATAAAGAAGGATGAGGAAGGTGTCAATTAGCACATGAAACGGAAATTATGACAAAATCGACCTTTTTCCTTTGTTTCTCTGGTACCCTCCCGAAGAAATCCGAAAAGGTGTCAAACTATTTCGATAATGACAAGGTTCGTGCTTCATATCATATCATTTATAGCCACATTACATGTATAGCGACACTCTCGTCGACTTATATTTTGAATAAGTCGACGAGAGTGTCGCTATACATGTAATGTGGCTATAAATGATATGATATGAAGCACGAACCTTGTCATTATCGAAATAGTTTGACACCTTTTCGGATTTCTTCGGGAGGGTACCAGAGAAACAAAGGAAAAAAGGTCGATTTTGTCATAATTTCCGTTTCATGTGCTAATTGACACCTTCCTCATCCTTCTTTATAGTAATGATTTCAACTGTTCATCACTGACACGTCACCGGTTTACAGGCTTTTAAGTCCTGTCATGTCCATTAGCAGCCTTAGATATAAAGTACAAATAATATGATTTTCGAAAGCTTAATAGCTTCAGATTTGGATGGAAATCTTTATGGCATTAACTATCAGCTTGCTTTTTTTCTTTGTTCTGTTCATTTTTGGCAGAGTACAAAGGTAGAAGAGGTATCCGTATCTAAGGCTGACCTACGCCATTTGTGAAGGTAAGCTCATACAAAAACTTTTCTTCCTTAATTATGGGAATTATAAAAGGCCTATGTACATTATAACTTGCGGAGATTAGTCCCAAAAAGCTTCACTCCTTCTCGAGACTAGGTTATATCAATATCGACATGACAATTGAAGCTGTGCCCATCTAGACTATAGTCATGCTAGGATTCATCCACAGAATTGGTTTTATCAAGTGATCGCAAGTTTCGAACTTTGGACAGGGTCGACAGCAACAAAATTGTGAGTCGTATTGAATCAAATGTTGATCATTGTATTGCTGTTTTTTTAGGAAGGTACATGGCAATTTTAAGTTTTTAGCTGTACCATACTTGGGTGTTCCAAGAACCATACAACTTCTTATGTCTTGCCTTCAAATAATTAAGCTATCATTAAATTAAGGGGTCTCGATGTATTGATATAAGCAGTCAGTAGTAGTATAAGCAGTCAGCAATACTGTATCGGTTTCCTTATTGGATCTGATAAGATCATAGTTGAAAAGTTCACCGTGATGGACATGGATTCTTATTACTTAATTTCTTCAATCAAGAGAAATATATGATTGCATTTCAAATCGTGTGCCTGCACTTTGTCTACATATTGATTATCATGACAAAAGTTTTCAAATTTAAATGCTCAAATTATAAGGCTTTCATACGATTTTGGTCTTTAGTCTCCATTTCTATTATTCTGGATTCCAATTCTTATGGCTGAAGCACTATATAATTACACCAATGACACAAAAAAAAATGTAAAAAATATAAAAAAGAATAACCTTTTTATGATCTGACGCATTTTAACTTTTGTATCATACAGAGACTGATCAGGATGTCCCGTCCAGTAGTTGAAATGTTGGTAGATTTTAGTACGCGAGCAGACCTGGAAAATAAGCAAGCAAATAACAAGATCTTGATTTTAACTGTTTGGCTTTGTCATGATCAGTTGAGGGTTGATGTGCAGAAATTTTGATATAGCGCAAAAGCATGGTTTTGATATCAATAATAGTTTTTGGCTAGAGATGCGCAAGTGTAGGTGTGTGCATGATATTGTTGGTATAGGAATGGACAAGGGACAAATTAGGATAGTTCACAGATATCGGTTATTGGATAAAGAAACCATAATTTTATCAGTTGAACAAAATAGTTTTACAAATATAGTTGATGGAGGAATATTGGTGGAGGAGCTAAGGACCTGGGTTTATGAGCTCCCTCCTCACTCACTTCACAAATGATCCTAGCCTATTTATAAGGAATTCCCACCGACTTACAAGGCAACTCTCTCTACCATGTTGCAGAGATTTTTCTTATGGACCCTTCCACACAAGCTTTGGTGGACTCCAGACACCTCCACTGCTGCCCAGGTACTAGATCTTTTGTAGGATTTTTCTGGACTTTACTAGCAAATGTCCATCCTAAAAGACTATAAATTGGATCACAAATTCCAACGTGATGACTACATGATTAAACACTAAACTTTGGCTCTAATGGGATAAATCGAAAGTGGGGTTTTCAACAAACACTCACAACTCAACTCTGCTCACAAAGGAGGAAGAGACCGTAGATGGCTTTTCAATATTCTGTATTCACAATTAATTCACTCCATATTAAAAAGGTAACAAGACACGCTATTATAGGCTTGATACATGAGTCTTGATCTACTCTAGAAACATAAATAGACGCGATGTATATACATGGCAATAACTACACATTGGAATACTAACAGACCCTTGAAAGACTCAACTAATGACAAGTCTTGGTTCATGCATGTGTCTAGGGACTCGAACAGACATCCACATGTTGATTGACACTATTCATGAATTTAGTTTAATTTCTAACATTCCCCTTAAACCAATTTCTCTTCCATCAATTATTTCAAGCAGACTCTTGAGCTTCCAAAATGCATCGATTTTGAGGGGTTTCATAAAAATGTTTGCTATTTGGTCTCCCATGTTTACATGTCAGACTTCAATTTCTTTCTCTCTCACTTGTTCTTGGATGAAATGATATCGAATATCGATATGCTTGCTTTGTTCATGAAAGACTAGATTTTTCGCCAAAAGAGAAACATTATCAACAAAAATATCTGTTGATTTCATCTGCTACATATGAATTTTTTTGAGCAATCTTCTCAACCATATTGCATGACAAATACATAAGGATGTTGCAACATATTCAGCTTCACATGTCGATAGAGCAACACTTGACATCCATTTGATAAATTTGCCAAGCATTTTGAACAGCAATAGAAATCATCAATCTGACTGTCTCCATGCGGATGACAGGAACAAAGACCTCTTCATGGTCGATACTGGCCTTTTGCTTGTACCCCTTTGCGACGATTCTCGCTTGTATCTTGTCACTTCTCCTTTCTTGCTCTTCTTGGCTTTTTATACCCATTTGACCCCAATTGCTTTCTTATCCTTCGGAAGGACGACGAACTCCCATGTTTGATTCTTCTCAATGGCTTCGATTTCTTCATTCATAGCTTTCCTCCATTTTTCTTCTTTGATAGCATCATCGTAGGAAAGGGGCTCACAATTAGCAAGAAGACATACGAGATGAAGCTCGTTGGTAGCTTCATAAATCTTAGACAATCTCCTTGATCTTGGAACAATTGATTCATCGACACCATTTGAATAAGTCGGTGGTGATGAACTCGAAGACGATATTGGAGAAGAAGGAGAAGAGTGATTAGTTTGGCTAGAATCACCAAGATCATTCACATCGACTCTGGGATTCTCTTCTCACATTGCTTCTTCATCAAACTTGACATATTTGCTTACATACACTTTAAAAGTGTTGGGATCAAACAATTGTTCAGATTTTGATGAGGAATCAAACCTGATAAAAATGAGCTTTTTGCTCATCTTCCACTTTAATCTTTTCTCGTTTGGGAACATGGGCATAGGCAATGCTCCCGAAAATTCTCTAGTGAGAAGCACTAGGAGTTCACTCGCTCTATGCTTCTTGAGGAGTTATTCCTTCGAGTCGTTGTGTTGTGGGGCATCTATTTTGTAGATAAGGCACACACACATCATAGCTTCACGCCGAAGTTCCTTACGCAGATTTTTGCTCTTCAACATGCTTCGAACCATGTCAACAATGGTTCTATTTTTCGTTTCGCCACACCATTTGTTGGGAAGAATCTAGCGCCATCTAGAAATGCCGAGTACCATGATCGACACAAAATTTATTGAAAGTGGCTGAAGTGAACTCTCCTCCACGATTAGTCCTCAAGGCTTTGATGAAACAGCCACTCTCCTTTTCAACTGGTTGCTTGAATTGCTTGAAAGTATTGAATACTTCTGATTTTTCTTTCAAGAAATACACTCAAGTTTCTCTAGTAAAATCATCAATAAAAGTGAGAAAGTATCGATGATTACCATAGGACTGAGGAGTGATTGGACCACATACATCAGAATGTATCAATTCAAGTGGCTTCTTCGCACGATAAGTTGTATCCTTCTAAAAGCTAGTCTTGGGATGTTTGCCAAGAACACAACTTTCACATAACTGAACGAGATGATCAATGTGTGGTAAGTCATAAACCATCTTCTTGTGAGAAAGCAAACTCAGTCTGCCAAAATTGAGATGCTTGAACCTCATATGCCAAAACCATGAAGGATTATCGACACATGCCTTCAAGTATCGAGCCATCTAATTCTTTATATTGAGAATGAACATCTTGTTTTTCGACATTTTTGCACTTGCAATCAGTTTATTATTCTAATCTCTTAACACAAGATTAAGTTTTTCATGTGGATAGAGTAGCCTTCTCCAAACGTTCCCAAACTCAAAATATTGCTCGACATTTTTGGTACATAATACACATTAGTAATAAACTGGCATGTACCATTCTTCAATCGAATCAGAAATGTACCTATGACTTCAACAGTGATTTTGGAGTTATCCCCGAACATGACTTTTCCTTTGATTCTCTCATCCAATTCGGAGAACACCTCCTTTTGCCCACACATGCGGTTGCTTGCACCTATGTCTAGGTATCACGTATTGCTTTTTCCACCTTCATCATATTTGAAGGCCAACATAAGAACTTGGTCAGCATCCTTTACCAAGTTTGCCTTTTCATCAGCTCTGCTACTTTCTTGGCTTCAACATTCAAAAGCATAATGGCCAAGTTTATTGCAATGATAACATTGAATTTTAGATTTTTCATACCATTGGCCGTTCGAGTTCCGTCCTTTTCCACAAACACTTTTTTGGTTTTGGTTTCTATTGTCTTCGCGACCAACGTATCATCTGCTTTGTCCACGACCTCTACCTTGAAAACAATGTCGATCTTGATTTGCTCCTCAAACTTGTGGAGGGATTCTACATTGGTCCGTTTCATCTCGGATAGTCAATCGAATTTGGAGTACTTCCTCCATCGACTCATGCTAGGTTTTTTTTTTTGAGTC
>JAGVVM010004959.1:0-12131 GCA_019149425.1 Psidium friedrichsthalianum
GCCCCGGGCTCAAGTAAAATTTTAAGCATGTTCTTATATAGCAGCAAAATCTACTGACTTCCGACAATGACTAGAATCCATTGGTCAGTTAAGATTTAAAACTCTCCCGTGGATCTCATTCTCCCTATTCCATTGGGGTTAAGATCTTAAAATTTACTTTTATCTGAATGCAAAACTCTACGTCGCTTCCTGACCTCTTGGGAAATGAATCATTATCAAGAGGATTTAAAACTCTCGCGCATCTCCTTCTCCTTGATTCTATCGAAGGTCGACGAATTTTACACCTTTGTCTTTTTCTGGGCATGAACCTTCGTGACCTTCCTGACTCTGTTTGGTCGAAATGAATTATTGTTGATTGGATTTAAAATCCTCAGCGGATCTCTCTTCTCCCAAATATCATTGGAAATCTGAAGAGACTAAGTCTCACCTGGCATAAACATTAGAAATACGAAGATACCTTGTCCTCTTGCGCTCGAAACCTCATTCCTCCTTTTGTCCCGAATCTCATGGATGAAACCCCCGTGGTAAAATGTGATCTCACCCATTCCTCATCTGAGGATCTGACTTAGATGGGAGCACCCATCGCTACGGTCCCGGAAATCGTGGTTTCTCCTAGTCTCCAAATGCTTAAATTGCAAGCCATCGCTTTCCCTATTGCCAAGATCTTCACTCGAGTTTGAATGCGTAGTGGTTGCAGCTGCTGAATTCTGGCGCGCGCTTGCCAGTCTATTGCCTTGAAGAGTCTAGAGTGTTACATCCCAATCACTTCCCCATACTGGCGAGATTCCGGTTTGGGGGAATTGGTTCCTGAGTTTCTGCACTTTATACCATGTGTGATTGTGATAGAACAATTGCCTAAACAGCCGAAGTTGAAAATTTGCTGGCTCTGAGAGAAACATTGTGCCAAGTTGAGAGCTGTGAGGCTCAAGAGCCAAAAAATTTGGAGAATGCGGAGATCAGATGTTGGCTGCCCTTGAAAGTGCCCGATGTATCGGCATTCACCAAGTTGGAGACACATTGGACGCCGCCAGAACCGGCAAAGCACACCATTCGCCGCGAAGCGATTGTGATTCATTGGACTAGTACGAAAGATGGGCAATTTATCGCCTTGTTGAAATTCGACCACAACGATGGGAAACAGAGTTTTCAATCCGGTGTTTTTTATTTGCAACCTGTAGAGCTGGCTGGAATAAAGGCCAGAAAAGAGTTGGCCGCCAGAATTCAGGGTTTTGATTGATGCCTTGGACGTGAAACAATGCCAAATCACAACACACATTCACCACCGACGTGAACCAATCAGGCGTCCTCATGTCGCTTCTTGAGCCATCTGTTGTATTTCTTGATGATGTTAACTGATGATGTTTGGTTCTCAAATTGAATTCTCGTGATGCATGAAGTTATGTTATGCTTCTTTTATTTCAAAATTATCTCCAAATGATGGATTATTATGTACTACTATTACAAATATCTTTCTGGTTCATTTGTTTTTGGCCACACAAATCAATGTTCTTAGCCACACCCATTTCTCAGAACGAGGATGAAGCTAAAATTTCTCTGTTGGTTTTTTTCGCTCTCTGCAGCTTTCGTCACTGCAATTTTGTTCTCCAGGTTGTTCTATCTCGCTTCAATTTTTCTGCACAGATCCATTGTTCTCCGTCACTTAGTAATTGATCAACCAATTTATAATATTTTTCTTCTTTTTTATTGGGTGTATGCAATTTATTTCAGAGTTATGTAGATATAGATGATAGACGCTGTTTTTGGGAGGGGAAGAGGTCATCTGGTTGCCGAGTTGATGCTCCCTTTACTTGAACGAGTTCTTATTGAAGCTCAAGGCTGGTTTTTTTTTTCTTTTTCTTTTTTCCCTAGATGAAATGGTTCACGAAAAATAAGAGAGATTAGGGAAACATTTTCCACTCATAAAAAAACACATTCATAAATGGGGAAAATATTTTCATCTATTTAAAAAGAGTAAAACATTTTTCTCGTCTTTCCTCTCTCTTCTCTTTCACACTTCCTTTCGTTATAATTATATTTTTACTTTCTTTTCATTTTTTATTTATTATTTAAAAATTCAAAAATTTTATTTAAAATTTTCTCTCTTTTTCTTATTTTTTAATCTTTTTATCTCTTTTCTATTTTTTCTTTTCTCCTTCATGTTCATTTGCTGTCAAATACGCTATGGGATCAAGACAACAAGCTATGCGACCAGGAGGTTGAATGTATTCATTTTTACTTTTTCTGTTTTTTTCTCTCCGAGCGAGCACGAGATCGCTGGGACTAGCTATTACCATGGCCGGCAACCAGCAGAAACTTGAAGGAAAAAAATAAAATAGAAAAGAGAAATAAGAAAAGGATAAATAATTAAAAAATATAATTTAATAAAAAAAAGTGAAAGAAAAATAAAAAAATTTAAAGGAGTCTATGGAGAAAAATCAAAATTTAATTTTCCATACCAAACGATGAAAACATTTTCCAATTTTTTTTTGATAATTTCGTCAAACAACAAAAAAATATTATCATTTTCTTGAAAAAAAAATTTCTAGAAAATCTGACGTTTTTCCGCGAAACAAATGGAGACTAAGTTGAGGAGGATTTTAATGTTATGAGCAACTTTCTTTTGATTGTGGCCAACTCACTTGATAGCGAGGTCCATGGAGGTCGACTAGTGATAAGGTTAAAGCTCGTCCCTATCGAAGAAAGGAAGTGTATATCTCGTTTGACATAGTGAATGTTTGCGTATTGACAACGTTGGATATCATTATGGACATATAAACTTGGTATTTTAGTTTTCAAAAAGATTTTCAATTGACGCCATTAATTTTGGCATATTCGCTATATCATTAGCATAAAGATATTTAATTGTATACTATACGTGAAGCTTTAGCAATGTTGTGTAATTATTGACAAGCTAATAACTGTTTGAGCAATGCTGAAAATGTTGAAACCAAATTAGCATTTTCCTTACCCAACTAAGCTGGGTCGGTGAATTTAGACACGCGATATCAGCAATGATAAAACTTGGACGATATTTTGGACCACTTTGTGGCCATGTGAATTTGACTTTGAACAAGTTATGCATAACATGAAGATAGAGAAGTTACCAAAGCACGTGAATCGCGGGAGCCAGAGAAAAATGAGATGGACTCGACCAATCTTGGACGCGCACAAACAACACCAAAACTCGGGCCGAGTTTTATCCTTTCAATTTCCTTATATTTTCCCTTTCATCCACGTTTTTTTCTTTTTCTTTTTTTTTAATCTCTGTGTCATTTCCTTCCAATGATTTCAATTTCCAACTCCATTAATTTCCATTCAATGTTGTTTCAACTTCAATGAAATTTACATTTTCTCCTTGGAGATTTCGTGAAATTCAAAATAATCCATTTCCTCTAGCCTACCTGTTTTCCATATATTTCAAAGCTTTGAACCAGCTATAAGATACCAATTTGGATTTAAAATCAAATTTTGGAGATGAGTCTTTTTACCAAGCCCGTAGATGCTAAAAATTTAATTGTAGAAATCCATCATGTCTTGTAAATTGTCCACTTCATGCCTATAGTTTTGTCTAGATGTCTTGACTATATTTTGTCCTATTGTCTATTCACTACTTGTACCAAGGTCCTTCGAAATTCATCATCCATAGATAGAGGGTCCGTAGTTTGTTTTTCTTCTATAATTTAGAGGTTCATCAAAACATTCGACTTTTTCTCAACATAATAATACTCTTAAGTATATATTTCGTTAGCCTTTGATAAATTTTTTTCATCATTAAAATAGTCGCAGGGAAATTCATAACACAATCGTGTTGCGCAATTTTTTTAAAGAGTGATCCTAGTTGATTGACTCAAGTGCTCTCTTGGAGCTTGAGATCGAGGACATGTGGAATGAATATTGAGTCCCATAGAAAATCGAAAAACGTTGCAAATTCCCTGCATTTACCCGCCCCACAATTTCCTCTCATTTTCAACTTGCCCCTAAAAGTCTCTTGTCCTCTTTCGTGTCTCTTTCCTTTCTTATCTTTTTATGTGCATTTACTCGCAATTGAGTTGAATTGTCAAAGAAAGGAAGAAAGAAAGAAGGAAAGAAAAGGTGGCGGAAAAGTATGACAAAGGTGAAGTCATGCAATTGAAAATAGCGACCCTATTCTACGCGTTTTCACTTTCCATGCCTAGGGTCGCCAGCCCTTAGCAGGTGGCCGGCGGCTCTGCTAGCTTGGAATCAAAAAGAAATAAAGAAATAAAAAGAAAAGAAAAATTGAAAAAGAAAAACTAAAATTCGAACCGGATTATTGGTTCAATCCATATTCAGTTCAGAGCGAGATTTGGTTCAGTTCGAACTTGCACCCTAATGTTTCAATTCAAAAAAAACCAAATCGAACTACATGTTTTCCTTATATTTCAAAGCTTTAAACCAGCTATAAGCTTTAGCAATGTTGTCTAAGTGTACATTTCATCAGTGTTTGATAAATTTTTGGGTTAATGCCCCGAAAAACTTCAAATTAGTACACCTGTAATAAATTTACCTCAAATTATTTTTTTGACCACGAAAAATCTCAAAATAGTACACATGTGACAAATTTTTCCAAAACTATTTTTTTGACCATCAAAATCCCAAACTGGTACATCTATGACAAATTTGCCCTAAAATAATTTTTTTACCACAAAAAATTCCAAACTATTACACCTGCGATAAATTAATCTTTTGTTTAAATTTGGTTAATACCACAAAAGCTCTAAATCGATATATCGATGATAAACAAATGGCAAAAATTTCAAATTGATATACCCGTGAACTATTATATACCATCAAACTAAGCAATTTGATATTAAATTTAACGAAAATTAACGGATGGTAAATTTGTTATAAATATATTAGTTTGAGGTAAATTTGTCACAAGTATATCAATTTGAGATTTTTTGAGGTCAAAAAAATACTTTGGAGTAAATTTGTCATAAGTGTATCAATTTGGGGTTTTTTTTGTGATATTAACCCTAAATTTTTTCATCATTAAAATAGTCGTAGGGAAATTTGTAACACAATCGCGTTGCATAATTTTTATAAAGAGTTATCCTAGTTGATTGACTCAAGTGCTCTTTTGGAGCTCGAGAACATGTGGAATCAATATTGGATCCAATAGAAAATCCAAAAACGTTGCAAATTCACCCTGTTTACCTGCCCCCACAATTTCCTCTCAGTTTCAACCTAACCCTAAAAAAGTTGACCTCGCTGCAAAAGTCTCTTATCCTATTTCGTGCCTCTTCCCTCTCTTATCTCTTTATATGCATTTACTCGCAATTGAGTTGAATTGTTAAAGAAAGAAAAAAAAAAAAAGGTGGTGCAAAAGCACGAAAGAGACAAAGTCATGCAATTGAAAATAGCGATCCTATTCCACGCGTTTTCACTTTCGTCGCTCAGGGGTCGCCAATGCTAAGTCGGGGGCCGGCAGCTTCGTTGACTTTGAACCAAAAAGAAAAGAAAAAGAAAAAGAAAAAGAAAAAGAAAAATCGAAAATCGAATTAAAATGAACTAAACCAAACTGGATTGTTGGTTCAGTTCATATTTAGTTCAAGATGACATTTGGTTCACTTCGAACTTGCATCCTCCTTGTTCAATTCACGAAAACCGAACCGAACTAAATTTTTTATTCGGTTCATCACTAGATTGAGACTTTTTAATTGGGAATGCTTCTCCGGAAAATTTGTCCCACTCATCGGCAGCGATTTCTCATATCAAGTTCTCCATCGCACACAGACTAAGAGATTAACGAGTTTTCTTTGACTTGCGAGATCTCGAGTTAAATTTGTTTCAAGTTTATTTTATTGATGACTTTCTATTGTTGGAAACTCTCTAAGGAAATCTCGATGTCAGAGAAAGTCAACCTTCATATGGTAATTGTTTCTAATGAAAACAACTTGGAAAAATTAATTTTATGTCATTTGATAATAAGTAAAATTCATTAAAGGCAGCTTGTGTCATTAATTACAAAGTAAGGCAGGAAACAAATTAAGAAATCATATTTATAATACTATTTTTTTAAAGTTTAAACTATCACGTTGATTTCTCAAAGAAGTAAAAATAAATGTGGATTGACACTCTTCCACGGAGCAAAGCAAGGGAAATTTCCATGTTAGACCGTGAAGTTCTGCAAGAACAGAGAAAGAGAGATGAAGAAACACTCTGCTTTTTACTTCTCATTCTCAGATCTGGTTCTTCCCTCTCTCTCGTCTCTACAGCTGCACCCTCCGGTCTCTCTGGAGTCTTGCCAGAGTCACCACTCTCGTCCTCTCTCAGATCTCGCAAGTTTGTCGGTTGGCCATCAATCATCCCACTAGGTACTCTCTTCTTTCGTTTTCGACTGTGTCCAATGTTTCGATTTCGATTTCTTTGGCAGTTCGCCTTCGCTTTTATTTTTTTTAAGCTGCCATCAATGGATGTCTCGCCTCAAGCAAGCTCAGTGACTATTTTCCTTCCCCTCGATTCTGTCTCAAGTCTCGTTTGCTACCAGAGATGGCACCACCCATTAACACACAAGGAATGGAGTACGAGGTGTTCCTGAGTTTCAGGGGACCGGATACTCGGGACAACTTTACTAGTTGCCTCTATAGTGACATGGTGGAGAAGGGAATCCGCGTCTTTAAAGACGACGAAGAGCTCCGAGTCGGTCAGAAGATTGGTGGGAACCTTTTGCGAGCCCTTGACGACACTCAAATCTACATCCCCATCTTCTCTAAGGGGTTTGCTTCTAGTCCGTGGTGTCTTCGTGAGATTGCGCATATGGTAGATTGCACTTCAAAGTCGGATGGGAAGAAGGAGATCCTCCCCGTTTTCTTCGACGTGGAGCCAGATGATGTAAAGCTTAAAACGGAATTGTACAGAGATGCCCTGACTGAGCATGAGAAGAAGTATAGCTCCCGTGAAGTGAAGCGCTGGGGAGATGCTCTTGTTGAGGTTCCAACTAGAGTAGGTTGGAAGCTGGAAGGAAAAGGGTAAGTTCTCCACAACTTTCTCTGAGTTACTAAGTTTGATAAAATCTGTCCAGGACTTTATTTTTTCTAATTAGCTCTTAACGATAAAAAAAAATTCCCACAAAAATAATAATAAATATAATTCTCTCTCCTGGAGCGATGGAGCTCACTCCGCTTGATGCAGCAAACAAGCTTGGCTCGTTACCGTCCTTTAACGTCTCCTGAAGATCTGGAGACGCGGTATAAATTGAAATTTTGTTAATGAGCAGTAAGACGATGAGAGTCTGAGCAGCAGTTAGGAGCACCCAAGACAACAGTCTGAATAATATTTATCTTATATTATTCAAATCTCATATGCTTGAAAGCTATGAATAGTACGCTGTCATCATTTTCTCATTCTGAATTCCTACACTTGTTGTCTAGCAGGCATGGGGAACTTATAAAATTGATTGTCCGAGAGCTTCTACTGAAGCTAAAGTTGAAGAACAGGCCTATTCCAGATCATCTGGTTGAAACGAATGATTTACCCTATATAGAGGAACTGTTGGATGTTGACTCTGATGACCATGTACGATTCCTTGTAATCCATGGAGTAGGCGGTATTGGTAAATCAACTCTTGCTAGCGTTATCTTCAACCGATTCCGGTCTAAATTCAATTGCTGTAGTTTCCTTGATGATGTCCCACGTCAAGGTCTTTCAGACGTGCAAAAGAAACTGTTATCCGACACACTGGGCTCGACCTCTGCTGACGGAATATATGGTTCCATTGACGGGATCGATCGCATAAGAAGGGGACTTAGCAACAAGAAAGTTTTGGTTGTTCTTGATAATGTGGATGAGAAGAGGCAACTTGAGAACCTTGCAGGGAGATGCGATTGGTTCGGTCCAGGAAGTAGGATTATCATCACAATGAGGGACAAGAGCACAATACTTGATAGGGACAACCAAACCTACCTTGCGGTTACTATTCCTACCAAATGGAGGAGATGCCCATAGTTCAAGCGATCCAGCTTTTCAGCAAGCATGCCTTTAGAAGCGATACTCCTCCAGAAGGTTGCTACGATTTCTCGAAAGGAGTCATTTCAAGCATAGGAAGGCTTCCTTTGACTCTAGAAGTTGTGGGTCTCGTTTTGCCAATACGGTCAGATCAGAGTGGGACGAGACATTGGCAGACTTAAAGCAAGTCCCCCATAAGGACGTTCGGAAAACACTAATACGAGTATCAACCAATTGGACGCCATAGAAAAAGCCATATTCCTAGACATAGCATGTTTTTGCATAGGGGAGGATAAGACTCATGCAGATTGCATGTGGCACAGTAGCGGATATTCTCCACGCAGCGCGATTGATGTGCTTCTCCTCATGTCGTTGATAAAGATCGATGATAGCAATAGGTTCTGGATGCATGATGAAGTTCGAGATCTAGGAAGGGTACATAGTCAAGGAAGAGAATATTGAAGATGTTGGAGACCGCCGTTGGGTACGGATCGATGAGAATACTCTAGACATACTGAGGAGCAACAAGGTGAAAGTTATTACGAATAGAAGATATAATCAATCCAGCAAAATGTTTTGGTCATATGCTTAAATTGAGAGGTTGATGGCCTGCTTTGTCTTCTAACTTATAAAAAGGCAACTCTTAACAACAAAATTTATGTTTTCATGCCTTACCCAAGTGAAACGAGAAGAAAGATAACGCGCCGTTTGGTTGTTGGAAATACTTCATTTGTTGTTTCGATGAGAATGAAAAGGAGCTCTTTATTTTCTTGAAAAGGTGTTTAGTCTGTGGAAAGACGTAGGAATCAACACCGAATGGACAGATTGTTGTTGACTTATTTTCGCTTTGGTTTGTCTTATTTCAAGTGGAGAAGAAGAAGTACGTAATTATGTTGGGGTAGTCGAAGAAGAAGAACAGATGTTGTTAACTATTTGCTTTGGTTTTTACTCCTATGTTGCACTATCTTTATTCTCTGCTACTGCTTGTAGGAAAAACGAGCTGTACGAGCACTAGTTTGGATATTAGTCATGACTTAACACCTGAAGAATTAGCCTGTTTGCCAATGCTGAGGTTCCTTGGAGGGGAAAGACTGAATTTGTAGGCAACTTAAAAAATCTTCTTCTTAGCCTGACATGGCTTTTCTGGCGTTATTGCTCACTGGATTTTCAGCGACGAATCTTCACCTGGCGGAATTTGGTCGTGCTCGACCTTTCGAAGAGCAAGATCACTGACTACTGGGATGGATGAGGCAAATCAAGGTACCAACACACCTCACTCTGTTCGCTTCAAACTCTATGAATTGGCCTTCATAGTCTCAGTACTTTTTGTCGGCTTGTAATGCGCCTTATTTTTCCACTGCAGATGGCGAAAGAGTTGAAAATTCTAGATTTGACAGGGTGCTCTTTGTTAACCAAAACACCTGACTTTTCAGAGTTTGGCAAGTTGGAAAAATTGTTCTCACAAATTGTAGGAAATTGTCTAAGATTGATAGCTCCATCGGTAAGCTAAAATTGCTAAGTACTTTGAATATCGAGGGATGTATATCCCTGGAGGAGTGCCTGAAGAAATTGTTCTCTAGAACGCTTGTCGGAGATTATCATGTCGCTCCGGCAATTTGTTCAAGTTTCGGAGACACTAGGCAATCTGAGATCTTTGATGAAGTGTGAAATCATGATTGTGCTGGTATCATCCAACTTCCTCACTCAATTGGAAGGTTGAATATCACACATTTGGTTTTGTTCATTGCAATAACCTACGCGAGCTTCCGATTCTATTGGAGAATTAAATTCATTATCATGTTGGATTTAAAATTCTCGCGGATCTCCACTCTGCCTGATTCCATTAGAAGGTTAAAGAGTCTCAAGCATTTACTTTTATCTACATGCCAGGAGCTAATAAGCTTCCGGACTCTATTGGGGAAACTAGTAGCATTGGTCAAGTTGAAATTAAATTTCCTCAGGAATCTCCGTTCTCCTCATTCCATTGGAAGGTTAAAAAATCTCAAGCATTTTCTTTTACGCGCAAGAATCTACATGAGCTTTTCGGACTCTATCGGGGAATTAGAAGCATGGTCGAGTTGGAATTAATATTCGTCAGGAGTCTTCTGCTCTCCCTAATTCCATTGGAAGGCTAAAGAATCTCAAGCGTTTGCTTTATCTGCATGCAAGGAGCTAAATAAGCTTCCGGACTCTATCGGGGAACTAGTAGCATTGGTTGAGTTGAAATTAAATTTCTCGGGAATCTCCGTTCTCCCTGATTTCCATTGGAAGGTTGAAGAATCTCAAGCATTTGCTTTTAGGTACGTGCGCAGAATCTACATGAACTTCCGGACTCTTCGGGGAACTAGAAACGTTGTTCAAGTTGGAATTAATTCTTTCAGGAATCTTCGTTCCCCTAATTCCATTGGAAGGTTAAAGAATCTCAAGCATTTGCCTTTATCTGGATGCAAGGAGCTAAATAAGCTTCCGGACTCTATTGGGAGCTAGTAGCATTAGTTGAGTTGAAATTAAATTACTCGAGAATCTCCGCTCTCCCTGATTCCATTGGAAGGTTAAAGAATCTCAAGTATTTGCATTTATATAAATGCAAGAATCTACATGAGCTTCCGGACTCTATCGGGAAACTGGAATCATTGGTTGAGTTGGATTTAGAACTCTCGGGCATCTCTGCTCTCCCTGATTCCATTGAAGGTTAACAAGTCTCATGCATTTGATTTGAAATATTGCATGAATCTACATAAGCTTCCAGACTCTATCGGGAACTACAAGCATTGGTCTATGTTGGAATTAAATTCTTCGGGAATCTCCATTCTCCCTGATTCCATTGGAAAGGTTAAAGAATCTCAAGCATTGCCTTTAGAAGAATGCAAGAATCTACATGACCTTCCGGACTCTATTGGGGAACTGGATTCATTGGGTCGCGTTTGGTATTAAATTCCTCAGGAATCTCAGTTCTTCCCTGATTCCATTGGAAGGTTAAAGAATAATCAAGCATTTGCTTTTATATGATTGCATGAATTTACATGAGCTTCCGGACTCTATCGGGGAACTAGAATCATTAGTTGAGTTGGATTTAGAACTCTCGGGCATCTCCCGTTCTTCCTGATTCCATTGGAAGGTTAAAGTAACCCAAGCATTTGCTTTTAGAAGAATGCGAGAATTTATATGAGCTTCCAGACTCTATTGAAGGAACTAGAATCATTGGTCGAGTTGAAATTAAATTCCTCGGGAATCTCCCACTTTCCCTGATTCCATTGGAAGGTTAACGAGTTTTACACATTTGTCTTTTTCTGATGCAAGAATTTACATGAGCTTCCTGGAACTGCAATATGGGAAATGGTTGAATATCAGGCGGATTCGGACTCTATGGGCAAATGGAATTATCGGTCATGTTGGATTTACAGATCGTTCGGGATCACTCTTCTCGCAAATTCCATTGGAATCCTGAAGAGACTAAAAGTCTTAAATGTGCATAACCCAATAGATACACACGATACCTTGTGCACTTGGAGGGGTGGAGACGCTCGAGGAGCTCGGATGTGCCTCATTTTGTCTGCAATCTCGTGGATGAAATCCGTGGGGAATGTGAAGCCTAACCTGTCTAAGGATCTTGGACTTAGTATGGAAGCCCAATCTCTACGGTGCCGAGAAAATCAGTGGTTTTCTCTAGTTTACAAACACTTAAACGTGTGCAAGCCACCGGCTCTCCCTGTTGCCAGAGCTTCCCTCGAGTTTGGAATGTCCTAGTGGGATTGCAGCTGCTGAATTCCCTGTTCTTCCCGTCCTCTCGAGCCTAGTCCCTTTTACATCATCTCGAAGTGGCGTAAAGGAACTACCGTATATAACATTTTTTAGGCCCGAAAGGAGTTAACCTCGCCTTGGAAGGACGCACGAGTCCATCGAGTCAGCTTCCACCTAGCTTATTAACCCTGAAACTTCACTCTATCCCCGCAATTGCCATGAGGTATTTCTGACTTGCAAAAACTTGCCGGCTCCCTCGTATCAGCAATTGTCTTGACGCACGCTTGCACCTATCTGTCGGTGCTTTGAAGAGGCTACAATAGTTACGTCTCAACGATTTCCCCCGAACCGGCGGAGAATTCCGGTTTTGGGGAACTGGGAATGGGTCTGAAGTATCTGCACATTCATCTCTCGTCAACAACAAA
>JAGVVM010004960.1:0-24054 GCA_019149425.1 Psidium friedrichsthalianum
AGTTCAAGTCGACCAAATCTGAAAATCAAGACACTTCTGTAGACGAGCACGATAACAAGCACGCAAGTCCTCCTCAAAAACTGTCTTTATATTCGATCTCAATTCTGCCCTGCGTTACAAGTATAATGCACCCAAGAATCGCCATTGATTTCTCCAAAATTATCGATATCAAGAGGTTGATGTTGTTTCCTAGGAAGGTAAGAGTGTTCATGAAGACATGTTTTTTGATACTAAACCCCAACCGCAAAAATTAGCGGTGGTTTTCGGATGCATAATTTGATCGAAAATTGAATTTTTTTAAGGAAAGGAAAAAAAGGTTTCGGGATAGGCTTGGGATTAAACTAAAGTTAGGGGAGTTTTTAGGAAATTAAGTACCTTCGAAACTCGTCTCCCAATCGGCACATGATACTGCTAACACTCATATCATGTGTGAGCTCGGAGGCGCGAGAACATTGACAAGCGATGTCGGATACTTCTTTGCGGAGAACTTTCTTTCCGAACATAAAATAATGAATCTCTTTAGCTGTGGTCTTTGCATCAGCTATTAATTTCGATGCGTGCATGGGCGAGTGATTTCGTCGGTAGGATTTTTCCGTGGGTTATGTGTTGCAATCGCTAACGAATGGATGAAGTGCATGCAAATAGAAGGATAGAGTACGGAGATTTTCTAGGATAAGCACATGGAATAGTAAAAGGACCGACAGAATACGATCACCATCAAAGCATAAACGACGCACCATCAGTCAAGGATAAAGATCAGAATTAAGATAGAAGCTCACCACCAAGGTCTTAAGGCAATGCCGCGAACTAACGATGAATGGGTTTTTGGTTCACCACCGACGAGTAATCCACTCTCCAAAGATAAAGAAACCGAGTGTTTACAATTCAACTCACGAAGATGAGTTCTCATTGGATCAACTAGCTCGTGTTAAAACGGAGAACTCTTCCTCTATTTATAAAGGGTTTAAGACATGAGGGCTAGACAAGCATTCACCGAATAATTGACATTGGAACCGGGAAGCGTAATCGAGTCCTAGTAACTAGAAAGACATCAAAACACCTATGAACCGAAAAGAGCATTAAAGACCTGGAGACTTGCAACTTGGACTCTTCTGCCTTGTCTTCCAATTTTCGTCCATCGGCCTATGCCAGTGGATAAACACCGTGGGATATCTCCAAATAATCAAGGAAATAACATTGAGCAACCTCCCGCTGGTGTGTCGTGGACTCGCTTCAAAATTGGCAACTACCTTGGTAAATCGGTAACTCTCTCGTCAATAGTTTGCGAATCGGCATCTTCAATTTGCTGCGGCACGTCATATCCATAATCTAACTTGGCCTGAATGAACATTGACGCCGCTGGCCTTGATGAAATCAGATCGGTGTCGGAGGATTGTTTCGATGTGTCGGATGCTCTCACATCAAATTTGAAAGAGCTTTGTTCGATCATTAAAATGTCTGAGGTGGACAAAGCTGCAAGCACGGAGGTTGGCAGAACTCTCTAATCAGAGCGAGGAACACGATTGCCATTGCGAAATGGCGAAAGTTACTTTCTATTCCTCTGCTTTGACTGTTTCTTTTCTTTTTTTGTTTTCAACAAAGATATCTTTAATTTATCTAATCAAGCCCTTCTGTCTGCACGAATTTTTTATTCTTGGATTTGGTGCTGGAGGGACTAAAATGCAAAATTTGCACAAGTAGAAGGACTTGATTAGTCAAATAAAAAGTACGGCGACTTTTTTTATTGAAAGTGCTATTTCAGATGGTGATTTCGAAGAGACGATTTGTACAGAGCAACCACCCAAATTCGTTGCTTAAGGGAAGCAATCCATCAAAATTTTGATGCGTTTCAAGTACTTCATTCAAAGGAAGTATGTACTGGATAACTTATAATAAACTATTACTCAAGAAATGTTTATTTCATGAAAAATAAATAATTTTAAAAAAAATAATCACTTGCATCATTTACAAAAATGAATGGACGATAAAAATCATTACCATTGAAAATGTTTAAGCATAAATTGTTGTTGGTAATAAAACATATTTTATCGATTTATCGATCTTCTTTAGGAAAATATTTATCATATCATTTATTGTTGAAATCCAGCGGTCGCCAATGAAGAACAGGGAGGAAGAAGATTAACAGTAAAACGAAAGAGAAAGAAAAAAATCAATAAAAAAAAACTTGAATTTCTTTTAAAATATTATTATATACTTCCCCATGAGCGCTGGTCACGTTCGCATCAATGCTGGTCGGCCAAAGATAGTCGGATGGACTAAATTGGTAAAAATGCAAAAGGTTTCAGATTAAATTGGCACAAATATTAGATGTAAGCAAATTGGACAAACCGAACCGGAATTGGTGGTTTGGTTTCCGGTTCTAGAGGGGTTCAGTCCAATTTCCAATTCTTAAAATTGAAATTGATGACCAGGCGGTCCGATTCTCAATTTTCGGGACATAGGACCGGACCGAACCGGACCACCCAGACCAGACTGGTCCTTTTTAATTTTTTTTCTCAATTTAGTTAATGAATCTCTTTCTGCTCCTTGGGCCTCTTGTTTAAGTTCGTTTGCTAATGGGAAGTCAGTTTCCGTAGACGTTGAAGTTCTATAATGTTGTTGATTTCAACAATTTGAGAGTAATTGGGGCTACATTTTTTTTTTGTCTGGTTTGGTTCAATCTCTTCCATTTCTTAGTCTAATCCGGTTCGGTTGTCGGGAATGTCAATTCGGTTAAATTGAAAATCGGGACTACCGGTTCGGTTTCTGGTTCTTAAGGGGAACCGGACCAAATCGAAAACTGATCTCCCCTAACAAATATTAAATATTGAATTGGAAAAATCTAAAAGTATAGAACTAAATTAGCAAATGTGCAATAAATTTAGGGCTTCTTTGACAAATTTTCCGAATTCATTATGTCAAGTTATTACCGGGTGAGAGGGAGATTTTCCTCAACCCCTAGTAGAGGACTCTGTATCAAAATAGATGCCCCCCTAGGTAGTGGTATCCGACCAAGCCGGTTTTTTTGTGTTTGTCGGTCAAGGACCAAGCTCGTTCACATTTCTAGGTTCACGACTCGTTATTGTGTGTTCACCGGTAGAAACCTGATTTCACGGAAGAGCAAAAAACAAAATATCTTAGCTCGTTTTAGACTTGTACTGCGTTAATAGGCATACGACCTTCCTGATAAAGGGATTGAAGGTGGGGATGTTAGCATCACAAGTGCGGGGTTATACTCTAGAGGAGTGTTAAAAATAGGACAAGTAAAAAAAAAAAAAGACTTATAGTGCAGAAGCTAAATATTGATCGTATAGCACTTTTATCTTTAATTCTATTCATCCTTTATCTTATCATCACGAAATACAATCAAGTCCTACACTTTTTTCACTTTTGGCAATCAAATCTTACTAAGACTTTATTTGTTTCACGAAAAATAAATATTTTAAAAATATTTTTTTAAAAATGATACTTGTATTACTTACAAAAATTAATGAACGAAAAATAGTTTTATCTTCATTGAAAGAGTTAGATATAAATTGTTGTTGGTAATAAAAACATTTTTCGTTGGCCAATTATTTCAAGTGATACAAACGATATTTTTTTTGAAAAATATTTTTCAAATCATTCTTTTCTCTGGAAACAAACATAGCCTAAATCTTGCGAAAAGTTCAAATCGATTGCTTCAAATTAAAAGAAATCTGAAAAACTTGCCCGGTGAAAATTTTCACTGGGCTTCGAGACTCAAAGCCCAAGCAACCGATGGTCAAACTGGACCCCGTGGGCCCAGTAGCAAACTAGGTCCCCGACCCGACCCGGTTCTGAAAGCTGGCCGATTCCCGTCTTCCCCAAAAATTTTCAAAATCTGTACTCGCGCTCATCGACACCGCTCGAGAATCCATCTGCGTCGTTCGCTCCATATCTCCCATCTCCCCCATCTCCTCTCTTCAAACTCACTGCATCGGTTCTCGAGGTTCATGGTGGGATCGTGAAAGATGTCGGCGATGGAGAAGCTGTTCGCCCAGATTTTCGAGAGGAAGGACTGGATCGTCGACCAAGTGAGGCACCAGACTCGTCTCTTCGATCAACACCTCGTCTCCACTCTCCTCATCGACGGAGTCGCCCCTCCTACCTGGCTCCTCCGCACGCAGCCATCGTTGCTTCCCAGAGGTACTCGGAGAACTTCGGAAGCGACTGTTTTCAATATGCCTCAGTTAGTGTCGTCGACGATTCTGTTGGAGTTTGATAAACCAGCAGTGGATTTGCTCGTGTCCTACTATTGGGAACATAAAAAATGCTAGAAATCTGCACGGAAGTTGCATTTCTCAGGTTTTGATTTCAAATGCCTATGTGCTTATGCTCGTGTGAAATGCTTTAGTTGCCACTTGCTCCTATAATTTAGTTTTCTCCCTCATTTTCTGCTTTGGATCAATGGCACAACGATGAGCCAAGCTTGAGTGACAATTGCTGGAGTCGATTAATGAACTGGATCGATTCAAAGTCAATCCCCTGAATTTTGATGTTTCTATGAGTCTTTTATCCTCTAATGCTGCTTCGGCATTAGTATGATGCTTTTGTTCTGTAACTGGTTGTCTTCGTATAATTGGGAAATGTTCAATGCGGGTGGATGTAATTACATGTAATGATGCGCTATCAATTCAGATAATTCGGTCATTCATTGAACAGTGTGTTTGGCCCTGATGGCTGCGGCCCATGGAACTATAGTCCCTAGCTTGAATTTACATGTACTGTTGTGTCATTGCAGAATTTCAGAGAGAAGAGCTCATCACAGAACTTTTGGAACCGCAACCACAATTTTCAGTTCCTTACTCCATTGGTCACTGTCCCATTTATGATAAAGCCGTGCTTACAGCTGACACAAGAGAGTTTCCAGCTGATTCATGTGCAGATCTTGGCACTTTGCAAGAAACAGGTGAAGCAAGCAGTAAGTTGCCTTTGTTGCATGAAAATCCTAAAAATGACTCTGCTTTTGTCTTAAACGGTCCTTCGGAGTCGGATCCTAACATTACGTCCCCTCAACATCAAAGGGACGTGATAATCTCAGAAGATTATCATGATCTAGATCAGTCACTGGCAAGGGTCCAGAGATCCAAGGCGAGGCAAAAGGCTCTTGAGCTCCGGAACAGTGCAAAGGCATCTGGAAGTTGTTTACATGAGAAAGATCCTATTGTTGGACCCAGCAGATCTGCTGCTTCTGGGGTTGCTCCTCCACTGTCTGAAAATGTATTTTCTGCAGAGCTGGTCAAGCCTTCTCATGCCATTTCCCACATCAATTCAACAAAAGAAACGCAGATGGTCTACTTCAAGAGCAAGGAAAAGGGCAGCAAAACCAGCAGCGGTAGAGCCATGAGATCCTTGGTGTCTGGAAGCTGTCCAAATGGATTATTGGAAATGGATGCTCCTTGCAGTATTGATCTTGAAGTTCAAAGGCAGAGTGAAGGGGACATGGGAGATTCTTCGAGAAAGGAAAAGGAAAGCATCATTTGGTGGAGGGGAATAACAGGACCTCATAAGTCAACTGAAAACTGTCATATGAATGAAGCTTTGAAGTCCAATAGCTCCTTCCCTGCTGGAAAGATCAGTGGCATGGATAAGCTAATGCAACCAGTGAGCCAGGTTGACAACTCCTTGGAGTTGAATGGAAGTGGCAGCATACATGGACTGGAAAGCAGAGATTGCCAAATCAATGGACATCAAACTACTGTTGATTCCGGTGAAATCACACAGTTGAGATGTTCTTCCCATCAACTTAATTGTGAGGAACTTCCAGGATTGGAGATATCTTCTGATCAAGGTGATGTGAAGATGGCTGGCTCTTCAGGAAAACCAACGCAATCTCCTCAAGATGATGATTGTGGTAATGGCAATGCATTAGTAACTCAAAACTTCTTGTTTTCAGGTCGTTCTGTCAATCGGTTGGGCTCAAATCATTCTGACCAGCTTATCATAGGCTCTACCCATAACCTGCCAAAAGCGGACGGTACTACACCAAATGCCCTGTCCAACTTGAGCAATATGTTGATCCAGGAAAAGGTGCTATGATGCCGCTCAATCTTCAGCTGCGTTGAAAAGCCACCTGAAGAATCTCCTTTTGGCATTCCATGTACCATTGATCCTGGTGATTTGAATAATGTGCAGAAGCATTAGCCCCAAGCCTTGCTCTGATTCCAACATTCTTTTAAGCCCAAGCAACTTGACTTCGATGAAGCCAGAGAGAATGGGTGCTGCTTGAATAATGTTTATGGAGCTGTGTTAGAAGAAAGTGTTGAGGACACAGTGCGACGTAAAGGGCTGGACACCTCGTGGGAGAAGAAAAAGAGCTTTGAAGAACTTGGATCCACTGGACATTTATCAAAAGATACTCTTGACAAGATAGGTCAGACAAGCACATGCCTAGGACAGGATGATGAGACAGTAGTCAGTGAAACATGTGGAAATGACAATGATGTCATTCCTAATTATCCCCTACAAGGGAAGACATCCAGGATGTCTTCCACTGATCATTCAATTAATTTGTCTGCTGCCTGTAAAAGTTTTCCATGCACATTAAATGATGGACAGTATTCTTCATTGTCCGGTCTGAAATCAAATAGGGTAATGAATACTTCCCATGAGAAGAATACAAGAGAGTTTGATGCAGCAGAATCAACTGAAGTGGAAATTGGTCATCACAAACTAGACCCTGATTCTTATGGTGACCAAGTAATGCCAAAGGAACTAACTAGTTCCACGACTACCGGCACTCCTCAATTTGCTCCAATTTTGGAGAATGTAGCTTGTTTCAAATCTTCTGACCATCAAAGTGTCAAGACATCACTGGTACAGTCCAAAGGCAATGGTTTTGCAAATTCATATCCTCAGCTTGATAAATCAACTGAGCTATCACCTGCTTCATTGAGCTTGCAGATCAATCCGTTACACAGTACTTATGGGAATTGCGGAAAAAGAAAGGCAATCGGGGCAGTGGACGATGAAAAGAATTACATTAGTTCTAAGAAAGGGTCTAAAGTTGATGGGAGCCTCAATAATCTGATGCAGCATAATGCCAAGCATGATGTGACTGAGCATTTGAAACTCTGCAGATGCAGCAAATTCCAGAGGTACTCGATTCTCCATTTCCAGTTAGAAACTTTTTATTGTGGTCCTCTACTATTTGGAGAAGATTGGTGAACATATATAGTACATGTACCTTGTAGAAAACAAAGCTGCTTTTAAAGGGTTGTGAGGAAGGTTGATCACAATCATCTATAGAGTATCTTTACGATGATCAACATGGCTGGCCTGTGTGCAATTAGTGATTATAGGTCGGTTTCAGTGGATGATGAGTCCTAGATTTAGTAGTTCCTTCTGCTATACTTTTATTTGCACTCTAAATATTTTTCGGTAGAGACAGCTCCATATTGTGTGCTATTAGCGTTTCAACCTCAATACCACCAAAAAAAAAAAAGAAAAAACAAGTTTCTGAGAGTGAAACCGCCAAGTTAGGATAGCTCCAGAGAAAGCTCAGGTCTAAAGTCTTAGTGTTACAAAGAGGTTTTGCTTAAAAACATTGGATAATGTTTGGGGATTGTAGATC
This sequence comes from Psidium friedrichsthalianum, assembly GCA_019149425.1. Taxonomy (NCBI): domain Eukaryota; kingdom Viridiplantae; phylum Streptophyta; class Magnoliopsida; order Myrtales; family Myrtaceae; genus Psidium; species Psidium friedrichsthalianum. The sequence goes on from JAGVVM010004960.1 coordinate 7,595, forward strand.
TATGTCAGACAGTTAGTATCGTAGAATATTGGAATAATTAGAGTTAGTTAAATGATGCCAGCACAAGAAAAATACATCTTTCACCTCATATCAGCAATTTTTTAATTTATAAAAACTTAAACCTGCTTTGCAGAGCAGTCTCTACATCAATAATTTAGTTCACAATTTGCATCCACACTAAATGCATGTACACTTATGTAGCAGTATTACTGCATTTGTTGCTCTATGCTGGTGCTGTAAATGTTTTGATCATTTTGTCTCACAGGGTGTTATCTTGGAGGGGCAACATGAAAATACAGGTTCCCATTTGGTGCATGAAAACCATGGTGAGACTCATTCAAATGTTTCGGGTCTATCTGCTGTTTCATCTGTAGCAAGAATCGAAGGCACCACGGATAAGGAAGGTCAATGCGTGACGGAGGATACTTTCAATCGGACAGATGAAGAACATTTAGCTTGTTTGGAAAGACCTGAACAGAATAGAGAAGCTCATAATCAAAGGAAATATGAGTGTCCTTACCACTCACCTGGTTGCCAATCCATGGAGCAAGTTGGAAAGGATCACTAATGCCTGTTTTCGAGGGATTCATCATGCCGACTGATGGTGAAAATCCAGCTTCTGATGATGGATTTCGCTTTGAGATGCTGGATGTTCAAGATGGTATTACTGAACATGCTAGTGTGCAAAAGCTGCTTTCCAAATCTGCTTCTGTGCATACACCATTGTCACATTTCTCCACCGCATACAAGCTGCATAAGGCACCAAACTTATACAAGTCAGTTCCAAACGGTCTTCTTGAATATATGAACATCGGGAGCACGTTCTCTATGAATGAGTGCAATGGGGTTAACAGCTTCTTGAACAAGGAAGTTGGGCAGGATCCTTATGGAAGGTCTCACTCTGATTGCCTTCCTCTTTCATATGCTGAATCTGCTGGATATCAGAAGAAAACCTACACATCTCCCGTGGGGAAGTTGTGGGATATAATTGCTTCTCAGTCTGGAAGTTCAAAGGAGAAAAGAAGCTTAAATCCTGAGCTTCCCTGCATTAGCGAAGAAAATGAGAATGTAGATGAGGTAGCTGATACATCACAAGAGGGCATTGATTTAGATGTTAGAACACGTGCAGAAAATAGAAAACCGCTTGATGATATTACAGAAGATCCTAATTGTCCTGTTTCAGTTTCTGATACAGAGAATGAGATGACAAGATGTAGTCTAGATTCCATCAGAACAGAAATTAGCTTTGCTGGGACTCATAGAAAGGCTAAACAGAAGCCTGGGAAGCGGGAAAGCAGTAAGAGGCATAGGGTGAAGGACAGCACAACCATGCCAAAAGGGCAGAACGGAGCGAAGAGGCCCACGGAAGTGCCTAATAACAGGTTCAGTAAGCCAAAAGCCAGCCTCAGGAAAGGTGGCCCTGCTATCTCAGAAATGGACTCTAAACGTGACAACATTGTGTCACATATGACTTCATTCTTACCACTTGTTCAACAAAAACAAACAGTTGCACCTTTCACAGGTACGACCACATCTTTTGCTCCAAGTTCTGTTCTCGAGTTCCCTATTAAGACATATGAGAGTGCTTTGGGTAAATGTCATACTGCTTTTTGCACATCAAGAGGGTCCGTTGCTTTTCCTGGGTTCCTTGCTGGAAATTTGTGATGCTGAACCTTTTATGGTTCTAGATTTCTCTCGCAGACCGTCGCTGGACTCAAATAGTTCAGTGGATTTACTTCTCGTTCTCTAAATTTTTCCAGTTACTTTATCAAATTAGAGGAGCTGAATTTGATGCGTGAAATCTGTTTCACTGATGGTGGGATAAAGATGGAATTTGTCATCTTATCCCTTTGAACTGATAGCATGAAGAAACTTTAGATGAGTGTGGGCTTTCATCAGAATAAGCGATTGGTTGCTTTTGGCTTTATGATGTATATGTACATGAGATAAATCTATACTAGATTTTGTTGCCAATCATTTAGTTTAAGGCTTCCTATCTTTATTAGGGAAGAGGGACATTAAAGTGAGATCTCTTGAGGCTGCTGAAGCTACAAAACGTCAAGCAGAAAAGAAAGAGATTGAACGTAAAATGAAGAAGGAAGCATTGAAACTTGAACGGGCAAGACTAGAGAAGGAAAACATGAGACAATTGGAGCTTCAAAGGAGAAGGAAAGAAGAAGAGCAGAAGAAAAAATTGGCTGATATTGCCATGAAGAAAAGACAGAGGGAAGAAGAAGAGAAGAGGGAGAAGGAAGAAAAAGAAAACGTGTTGAAGGTGCTCGGAGGAATCAAGATAACCAAGATGTGCCTATCAAAAAGGAGCAGCAAGGACCAAAATATCATGCTTCAGTATGATCCATACGTTGCTATCTTACTTTTTCTTTTTTTTAGTCCTCATGGTAGCATTGACCTCACGTGTGTTTCGGGATGGAATGTTTCAGGAGAGGGGAACATTAGAGGCAGAAAAAAGAGGCGCTTTTCCAGAGAAGATACTGGAGAGTGAAGCTGAACTTGACCAGGGTCTAGGCTCTAGACCCTGCACAACTGAAAGAATTTGTGTAGATGGAACGAATAAGGTATAATTTCTGTTCAGGCTTTCTTTGAATAAATAAAGTTCAGTCATCGATCAAGTGCCTCAAAAAGGAAAATAAGTCGAAACGAAGAGCCAAGAGAGGGGGACTTGAAGGGGAATTCAATTTGGAAATACGTGGGACATTTCTTGCCATGCGTGATTTCTATTTTCATCAGAACAACGGTAGGAAAAATTGGAAATGAGTTGAAATGAAGAGCCAAGAGAGGGGGACTTGAAGGTGAATTTAGTTTGGAAATACGTGGGACTTTTATTGCCATGTGCGATTTCTATTTTCATCAGAACAACTGTAGGAAAAATTGATATCTCTACTTCTTGCACTTGCAGTATTTAATATGCAAGTAATAGAAAAATCCCACCATGAATGCAGCTTTGCGTCCTTTTTGATAGACCGGAAAGAAAATTTATAATTGTACGACAGCAGAAATTGCAGAAGTATCTTTAACTTCCACATCATCTGAATTCCTTGGTGGGTAGTCGTCTCATACCACATATAGGATGACTTTGATCGATTATAGAATGATATTCTTAATGTCTCCCTAATCTGTTTAATTGTGCTTTCTCGCATGGTATTAGAATAGCTACACTGGAACTGGAGTTGGCAATGATTTTGTCCAAGAAACTTTCTAAGTTGTTATTCCATGACTAAGGCCTTCGTCCTTGCCTTCTCGTGTCGTTTTACTGAAATTGTCAGTAATGCTATGTGTAAATATCAATAGCTTTCTCTTCTTCATTGTCAATAGCTTGTACCCAAAGCACTTTTAAGTAAACTGACTGTACTCAGTTGTATAAGCAACTTCTAGAGAGATAAGGGTTTCTTAGATCTGCTGAAGGAAATTGCTTGCCTGTACTCTTTCATACTAATAGTGGCTTATCACCCAGGCAATAAGCATTTTGCAAAAAGCAACAGATATTGAGGACAGTGTCAGCGATGGCAATCAAGATCAATCATACGAGATTTCACCCTACAAATGTTCGGATGATGAAGACGAAGAAGACGAAGATGAAGACGATACACCCAATGACAAATTTGTACCATCATGGGCAAGGTCAGTTGACTCATCATGTTGTACCAATGTAACACTCTTTTGAGATCACAAAAAGTAGGGGGCATGGGATTTGGTGCTGAAACTGCTAGTGTTTCTTCTCGATCCCTGTTGTCACCTTACTAGCCATGTATCATATGTTGATTTCCACGGGTAGGTAGAGGCCACTTGTAAGCGCCTAAATAGCTTTTATGTCTCTCTGCAAGCTGGAAGTTATATCTATACGTACTGCTTCTCTTTTGCAGTAAAAGTCGTATTGCGCGGGCAATTTCCTCTCAGCAAAGAGTGGATCCAGATGTAATTTTTCCCCCAGATAGCTTTTGTAGTATATCTGAAGGTTAGTTGGGTTACAGACTCTTATCTATCAAACGATAACTGCTAATTTAGTGACTAACTTTAAATAACCATGCAGTTGTCATGCCTCGGAAGTTTCAGCTACAATAGGGAGCATGCGACTTGCCAAATGACTCCGCAATGGGATCTAGTGGCACTTCGTACATTTTCCTCGCGAGACCAAGGGTAACATATTCTCAATTAGTAGGTCGTCTTTGGTAGTTATACATTCTTTGGCGGCCGATCTTAGGTTTACAGTTTCTTCTCTTATGAACCGTCGCTAAACTAGACGACGCGACTGCCTTCCCTTATCAAGGTCGGCCGACCTTTGGTCCTTTCGGTTGCTGAGATTTTGTGCGCCTCAATTATCATTACATAGTGAATTCGACAAATTAAACGGCTGTCTTGTTAACGTGGGTAGCGCTCCCTTAAATAGTTTCTCGCCACATGAATCAGACCTGTTTAGGAATGTTTCTTTCAATGCAGCATCAGCAAAGTGATGACCAATGACATGTTGGGGAGAAAACAAATTCATTGGATTCCAAAGAGTTAGTCCTTATGGCCGTTTTTGCTCCTTTTGTGCAGCAGAACGGTGGAATTATAGTACTTTCCCAAGATTCCAAGTCGAGGACTCTAGATTTCTCAGAGTTTGTGAGTTGCTGAAGACGTTCTTGCCATGGCAAGTATGTACATTCATAATGTCATCCATGGCCTACTGTAGTACAACTAAAAGCCACCATATTTTAGTAAAATCTCTTTACCTTTAATTATGTGTCTGAGAATCTCTCTCTCTCTTCCTTCTAGAATCTAAGATTAAAAATGTGAACACTACTTTTTTTTTTTTATTGACAGCTTCATGGCGAATATTTAGGTTAGGATATGAAATCAATGCCCAGCTTGAGAAGATGAAATTGCTGTCCCGTTATGGGGTTTGTGATTGAGAAATGATGCGGGGGTGATTTAGAAAAGTTAAAAGTCAAATGTTACATGTGTCTCCTGAGTCCTAAGAAGCATGGAAATAAAAATGCAAAAAAAAAAAACCTTGGTGATTGATTTAAAGAAATCCCCCAACACTACCTTGAATTGACGGGGAGAGGCGACCATACTGCTGTTTCGGTTAATACCCACCAAAGCCAATAAAACACGCCCAACATTACACGAATGCTCATTCTTTTTTATACTGCCGAAACTTTCGATATTTGTATTAGTATTATTTTTTTTTTTTTTGGGGTTTTGTTTTGGGGGGGTTGGTGGGGGGTTTGTGGTGGTGGTGGGGTCCGAATTGTGTCGGTACTATAAAAATGGGGTATTAATGGTACAGTGGGCAAAATTTAGGACTTTGGATGGTAGGAGGGCAATTTCATCACATCGACAAAATTTGGGGGTTTTAGCGAAATAATGCAAAGGTTCGGTCATTAAGATCTTTGATTATGAATGATTGATTCTTGGTCTGGTCTAGCTTCTCTCAAGAAACGGGAACCGGACCAGTGATTTCGGTTTTCAATTTTTTGGAATTGGGAACTGGATCAGGCCAACGAGTTCGATTTGTTCTCGAACAATTTTATTGATTGGGAAACATGCCAAAAAAAAAAAGAACCATTTATACTATGGTTCAAGAACAAACAAAGAAAGACGTAAAGATGATTATCTACTGTACTTCTTTTCGTAAATACAATACATTCATGTCAAATCATGTCAAAGGAGAGTACCAATATACCACATTTCTTATATTAATGTTTTAGTTTCGACAGATTTTGAATTATTTTAAAAAATAAAAAATAAAATTTTTGATCGTTTTGAGCTCTTGAAATTGGGAATTGAACTATCTGGCCACTTATTTTAATTTTAAAAATTGTGAGTCGAATCACCTCCTCTAAAATTGAGAAGTGGATCACCGGTTTCGATTCGGTTTCGATCAATCTAATGTGATCATCCCTGTCCTTAATGGCATAATTCATGGGGCTTTTAATGATATTTTTGGAGTTGGAAAATGATTCTGACACTCGGTCAAAGTTTCAGTTCAGGAATTCTTATTAATATTATTCTTTTGGGTGTCTAAATCGCTCTCGGCTTCCAACGGATCTATGGACACGGGCAGTCACATGGGCTGATCATTCGGTCAGATGACGTGGTCGGTGGTCAGATGACGGCAGGAGCTTTCTATCCATATAATGCCGTTGAGATTCCTCGTCGCGTGATGGTCGTTCTCAGCCGTCCGATCCGCAGCTGAGTCTTTTCTTTAGATTCTCCAAAGAAATAAAACATCCTTACTATGATAAAAAGACCCACTTGATCATTCGATTCCGAACCACTTGCTTGGAATGATGATTGTATTCATTGGCTAGTTCCCGGTAAAATCCCAAATCGGTGCGCTGGTGTCATGTTTACTCTATATTATTATTTTTTGCGTCACAAAAAAGATATCTTTTGCGTCATATTTACCTTCTAAATCAGTTTTCATATTATCAAAAAATTTCAAATTTGTACGCCCGCCACAAATCTACCGAAATCTCGAGGCGAATTTCGGTGAACGTGGTGTGAGTATATTAGTTGATGATTTTTCGTGATACAAGATTAGTTTGGGACATATGTGACAAGAGAATACCAATTAATTTGAAACAAATGTGGTAAGGGAGCATTCGTGACGCGAAACATGATTTAGGGTGAATGCGACGTATGATTGTAACGATTTGGGAAATTTTTGTAGCATTAGCCCTTAATTCATTGTGAATGCGTGGCCTTACTATGATGCAAAAGCTAACCCAAAATTTCATTCGAAACCAAATATTTTTTTTTTTTAAAGTCAAAGCTAGGATTCGAATTGATTTTCGATTTTTGCTTTTTACTGTGACGAAATTGCCGTAAAGTGTATACTTCGATATATTTTAAGCTTCTAATATCTCTTTTGAGAAATGTTTATTTGGCACATTTAACAAAAGAAAAAAAGGATATGTCGATTCTTCCTTAAATATTTGTTACCCGAAATGAATTGTAATTTTTTTTTTTATTTGATTGCTTGACGAGTATTCTCACACGCTCGCTGACGCAAAGTGTATAAAAGATGTTCGACGGTGAAGTATAAAAGTGGCATTCCAACGGAATTAAAGTCTTTTTAATCTTGAAAAAAAAAAAGCTTCCCTTTGGTACGACGCCGTTTGGCAGGAGTTGATGTCGTAGTCTTTGATAACCGTTAAAACTACAGGAGGAGAAAGGAAAGAAGCCTCTCGCTCTCTCTCTCTCTCTCTCTCTCTCTCTCTAAATTCAAAGTGCAGTAGCATTCTTGACAAATCATTCGTCGTCGTCTTCTTCTTCTTCTTCTTCTTCTTCTTCTTTGATGACCGAATGGCTCCAAGAAACCTCCGCAGCTTGCTCTCCCTGTCTTTCATCCTCTCCGCCTTCCTCTCCTGCCCCGATCTGCGTCCCCTGCAAGCACGAGCTTCAACTTCACCTCCTTCCCCTCCCCCGCCCTCCGCAACCTCACCCTCCTCGGCGACTCCTACCTCCGGAGCGGCGTCCTCGGCCTCACCCGCGACACCGACGTCCCTTCCTCCTGCTCCGGCTCCGTGATCTACAACCGCCCCATCGAGTTCTTCGATCAAGAGTCCAACACCACCGCCTCCTTCTCCACCAGCTTCGTCTTCTCCATCGACAGCGTCAACCCGGCCTCGTTCGGCGACGGCCTGGCCTTCTTCCTCTCGCCCGGGAACGAGACCCTGGGCAGCCCGGAGGGTACTTGGGCCTTGTGAACTCTTCGCAGTTGACCAAGAACACGTTCGTCGCAGTCGAGTTCGACACGAGGGTCGATTCGCACTTCGGCGACCCGAGCGAGAACCACGTCGGATTGGACATCGATAGCTTGGTTTCTATCGAGACCGCAGACCGATGGTGCAGGGGGTTGATCTCAAATGTGGGAAACTGATCACTGCGTGGATTGATTACAAGAATGACCAGAAGAAGCTAATGGTTTTCTTGAGTTACCAAAGCTTCAAGCCGCAAGATCCTCTTTTGACGGTGGATATCGATCTCTCTGAGTACCTTAAACAAATGCGATATGCGGGCTTCTCCGCGTCGACCGAGGGTAGTACCGAGCTCCATTTGATTCAGAGCTGGAGCTTCCAAACTTTTGGCTTCTTGCCCGCGAGGCCGAAGTCACATCCTCATAATGTATCAGATAGCTCTGTGACAAATAAGCCGCCGATTTCTGTGCCTGAATCAGAAAGTAAGCTTCATAAGAGGCTCGGGTTAGGCCTTGGAATTGCCGGCCCGGCATTCTTCTGTGTGGTGCTCGCTCTGTTGGCTACATTACTGTAAGGAAGTGGAGGGACATTAAAATAGAGAAGAATTTAAAAGCAGAGGTTTTTGCTGGTCCTAGAGAGTTCAGTTATAAGGAACTGAAGATGGCTACAAAGGGTTTTCATACCAGCAGGATCCTAGGCCACGGAGCTTTTGGAACCGTGTATAAGGCCTTCTTTACTTCATCTGGTACTATTGCTGCTGTGAAGAGATCAAAGCATTCCCACGAGGGAAAGACCGAATTCTTAGCCGAGTTGTCGATCATAGCTCGGCTGAGGCACAAGAATTTGGTGCAGCTCCAAGGTTGGTGTGTCGAAAAGGGTGAATTGCTGCTGGTTTACGATTTCATGCCCAATGGGAGCCTCGACAATCTGCTATACCAGGAAGTCGAACAAGGGTCCTTGTTAAAATGGCCCCATAGGCTCAACATTGCAGTTGGATTGGCTTCTGTTCTTACTTATCTCCATCAGGAATGTGAGCAGCAGGTGATTCACAGGGACATCAAGACCAGCAACATACTGCTCGATGGGAATTTCAACGCCAGGCTCGGCGATTTCGGGCTGGCAAGGCTGATGGATCACGATGAGAGCCCTGTTTCGACTTTGACAGCGGGAACGATGGGGTACTTAGCACCCGAGTATCTTCAGTATGGAAAAGCAACTGAGAAAACGGATGTCTTCAGCTATGGAGTGGTCATACTCGAAGTGGCTTGTGGGAGGAGGCCGATTGAGAGAGACCCAGCTGATCAGAAAATGGTGAATTGGTAGATTGGGTCTGGGGGCTGCATTCTCAGGGGAATATCATTGAAGCAGCTGACAAAAGGTTGAGTGGGACCTTCAAGGAGGAAGAAATGAGGAAGCTGCTGCTTCTGGGGTTGAGCTGCGCAAATCCCGATAGTGCTGAGAGGCCTTCTATGAGGAGGGTCCTTCAGATCCTCATCAGTGAGGCGGAACCGGTTCTCGTGCCGAGGATGAAACCGAGCCTCTCCTTCTCCATCAGCTTACCGCTAAGCCTCGAGGACCTCGTCTCAGACAGCGATGACCTCAAGTGGTCCTGCCCCCGCATTGTCCCAAATCAAAGTCAATTGAAGTGTTGATCTCATCCTCTCCCACGCAAAAGCAGTTTGATTGTTTCATTCCTTAGATTCTTGACTGTATAATAGTGTTGTTGATGTTAATCCCGTGATGAGGGAAATTTCGAGTTCAACATCCTGAGAAACTGCTCTGTTGAACTATATAGTGGCTTGCGGCACCCCAAATCGCTAATAGAGAATTTAAGTCTCTCTCTTCTACTTGCAACTGCCACCTAATTATGAAACCTCCATTGGAAAACATATTTTCTTCAGCTATCAGACCGCATATTGTAATGTAACAGGTACCATGTTTCATTAGTTGATGGTTTCAGAATAGCTACACAACCCAATATGATGGCGCTTACAGTGCAATCAAAACATTAGAAGGTAATGAATCATCGTAGATCGTGCTCAATTTCGATTGACTTAAATCTTCAGAATGCTATAATTCTAGAACAGCAAAAGTAGATTCTACAAATGGAATTAGGTAGTATTACTCCCTTCGCTTAATCAGTGTATGTTAATTGCTTCATATGACCCACTAATCCTATTTCAGCACCGATGGCTACGGCTCAGCTTGAACAACCATCTTCATTTTGTCTTTCAAAAAGAACGGTTGAGGGCTCGTGGTCATTAACAACCCGTTAGAAGTAACAGTCCATCGTCCTCTGGTAGATGTCGTTCGACGTTCGGTTTGGTATGTCGTCCAGATTATTTGTCTTTCACCAAACTTGATGAAAAAGTAAATCGCATTTTGTGCTCAATTTGAAAGTGATACCCCCAAAATCCCGGAATTCTAAAACCGGCAAGCCTCATCTTCAGAAGTGTTTATCAGATGATGCTTCTTAGTTGACAAATACATACAGGAAGAAGAGTCCATCCGTTTCAATATCTAAAGATTTGCAAGGGACTGACAGGTGGTGGTGCACCTTATCCTTAAATTTCATACAACGAGAATAATGCAATTGTTAAGACGGTCACCGGAGCAATGAATTGTCTTTGACACCCTATCATCACTGAAGCTGGAGGCCTGGATTATCTCCTTCATCTTATGCAATCATCCTGTGCATCAGTAACAAAAACACCGAAACGGAGCATAGACCTGTTGAGTTTCCACTCTTTTCTGTGCTCTTATGAATTATCTGCGCCCTTTCGTTGCACCTACGTAAGACATAATGGAGGGGGCCATCTTTTACCAAAACCAGGATTCCAGATCTCTCTGTCCATGAATGTATCCGTGTTACGGGCACAAGTACACTATTGTTTGCACTTGTCTGCCAACTCAAGAATGCTAATGAACACGCAGAGAACATGTAAGTAGTAATTGACATGCTATCATACCTACTAAACCCTCAGTACATTTTGCTAGATCTATGGATCGGAATTGAATCGTCATAAGGAAGCATATAAACAAAATCGAGGAGATAAAAACACGTCTCCTGCAAAATAAAATTCCTCCTTTTTGTACCTCCAACTTAAGCCATTGCCCCTGAAACATAAGGAATGCACTAGTAAGTAGGAATCACAAAGTTTCTCTCTTTTTCCTCTTTTTTTTTTCCTTTTTTGGGCTGAAAAGCAACAGAGTTAATTAGCTATAGATGGTTGAAAAAGTCGTTTACTTTAAGTCCACGAGATTTTGAGGTTCAGAAATTTCCTACATCACCCAATTTTACATGTGTCATGACGATGATGACGGGCTGCGATGGTGATGGTGATGGTGATGGTGATGGTGACAGAAGAAGAAAGAGCACACTCGCAGCAAGAGCTAAGACCCTTTAGCCGATGGAGGGTTGTGCTCTCTCTCTTCTGTCAACACTTGCACACTACCCTTCACCTTCTAAGCCCCAACGCATTGGTGGATCTGCATTTCGAGGGCAGCAAACACCCATTAGCACATGTTAAATGCAAAAACATGCAGGATCAAGCAACGGATGAAATGCCCTATCTGGCTCTGAAAAAGCCATCCCTATCTGATTGGAATAATGATCTTCTCACCGATCAGATAGGGATGGCTTTTTCAGAGCCAGATAGGGCATTTCATCCGTTGCTTGATCCTGCATGTTTTTGCATTTAACATGTGCTAATGGGTGTTTGCTGCCCTCGAAATGCAGATCCACCAATGCGTTGGGGCTTAGAAGGTGAAGGGTAGTGTGCAAGTGTTGACAGAAGAGAGAGAGCACAACCCTCCATCGGCTAAAGGGTCTTAGCTCTTGCTGCGAGTGTGCTCTTTCTTCTTCTGTCACCATCACCATCACCATCACCATCACCATCACAGCCCGTCATCATCGTCATGACACATGTAAAATTGGGTGATGTAGGAAATTTCTGAACCTCAAAATCTCGTGGACTTAAAGTAAACGACTTTTTCAACCATCTATAGCTAATTAACTCTGTTGCTTTTCAGCCCAAAAAAGGAAAAAAAAAAAGAGGAAAAAGAGAGAAACTTTGTGATTCCTACTTACTAGTGCATTCCTTATGTTTCAGGGGCAATGGCTTAAGTTGGAGGTACAAAAAGGAGGAATTTTATTTTGCAGGAGACGTGTTTTTATCTCCTCGATTTTGTTTATATGCTTCCTTATGACGATTCAATTCCGATCCATAGATCTAGCAAAATGTACTGAGGGTTTAGTAGGTATGATAGCATGTCAATTACTACTTACATGTTCTCTGCGTGTTCATTAGCATTCTTGAGTTGGCAGACAAGTGCAAACAATAGTGTACTTGTGCCCGTAACACGGATACATTCATGGACAGAGAGATCTGGAATCCTGGTTTTGGTAAAAGATGGCCCCCTCCATTATGTCTTACGTAGGTGCAACGAAAGGGCGCAGATAATTCATAAGAGCACAGAAAAGAGTGGAAACTCAACAGGTCTATGCTCCGTTTCGGTGTTTTTGTTACTGATGCACAGGATGATTGCATAAGATGAAGGAGATAATCCAGGCCTCCAGCTTCAGTGATGATAGGGTGTCAAAGACAATTCATTGCTCCGGTGACCGTCTTAACAATTGCATTATTCTCGTTGTATGAAATTTAAGGATAAGGTGCACCACCACCTGTCAGTCCCTTGCAAATCTTTAGATATTGAAACGGATGGACTCTTCTTCCTGTATGTATTTGTCAACTAAGAAGCATCATCTGATAAACACTTCTGAAGATGAGGCTTGCCGGTTTTAGAATTCCGGGGATTTTGGGGGTATCACTTTCAAATTGAGCACAAAATGCGATTTACTTTTTCATCAAGTTTGGTGAAAGACAAATAATCTGGACGACATACCAAACCGAACGTCGAACGACATCTACCAGAGGACGATGGACTGTTACTTCTAACGGGTTGTTAATGACCACGAGCCCTCAACCGTTCTTTTTGAAAGACAAAATGAAGATGGTTGTTCAAGCTGAGCCGTAGCCATCGGTGCTGAAATAGGATTAGTGGGTCATATGAAGCAATTAACATACACTGATTAAGCGAAGGGAGTAATACTACCTAATTCCATTTGTAGAATCTACTTTTGCTGTTCTAGAATTATAGCATTCTGAAGATTTAAGTCAATCGAAATTGAGCACGATCTACGATGATTCATTACCTTCTAATGTTTTGATTGCACTGTAAGCGCCATCATATTGGGTTGTGTAGCTATTCTGAAACCATCAACTAATGAAACATGGTACCTGTTACATTACAATATGCGGTCTGATAGCTGAAGAAAATATGTTTTCCAATGGAGGTTTCATAATTAGGTGGCAGTTGCAAGTAGAAGAGAGAGACTTAAATTCTCTATTAGCGATTTGGGGTGCCGCAAGCCACTATATAGTTCAACAGAGCAGTTTCTCAGGATGTTGAACTCGAAATTTCCCTCATCACGGGATTAACATCAACAACACTATTATACAGTCAAGAATCTAAGGAATGAAACAATCAAACTGCTTTTGCGTGGGAGAGGATGAGATCAACACTTCAATTGACTTTGATTTGGGACAATGCGGGGGCAGGACCACTTGAGGTCATCGCTGTCTGAGACGAGGTCCTCGAGGCTTAGCGGTAAGCTGATGGAGAAGGAGAGGCTCGGTTTCATCCTCGGCACGAGAACCGGTTCCGCCTCACTGATGAGGATCTGAAGGACCCTCCTCATAGAAGGCCTCTCAGCACTATCGGGATTTGCGCAGCTCAACCCCAGAAGCAGCAGCTTCCTCATTTCTTCCTCCTTGAAGGTCCCACTCAACCTTTTGTCAGCTGCTTCAATGATATTCCCCTGAGAATGCAGCCCCCAGACCCAATCTACCAAATTCACCATTTTCTGATCAGCTGGGTCTCTCTCAATCGGCCTCCTCCCACAAGCCACTTCGAGTATGACCACTCCATAGCTGAAGACATCCGTTTTCTCAGTTGCTTTTCCATACTGAAGATACTCGGGTGCTAAGTACCCCATCGTTCCCGCTGTCAAAGTCGAAACAGGGCTCTCATCGTGATCCATCAGCCTTGCCAGCCCGAAATCGCCGAGCCTGGCGTTGAAATTCCCATCGAGCAGTATGTTGCTGGTCTTGATGTCCCTGTGAATCACCTGCTGCTCACATTCCTGATGGAGATAAGTAAGAACAGAAGCCAATCCAACTGCAATGTTGAGCCTATGGGGCCATTTTAACAAGGACCCTTGTTCGACTTCCTGGTATAGCAGATTGTCGAGGCTCCCATTGGGCATGAAATCGTAAACCAGCAGCAATTCACCCTTTTCGACACACCAACCTTGGAGCTGCACCAAATTCTTGTGCCTCAGCCGAGCTATGATCGACAACTCGGCTAAGAATTCGGTCTTTCCCTCGTGGGAATGCTTTGATCTCTTCACAGCAGCAATAGTACCAGATGAAGTAAAGAAGGCCTTATACACGGTTCCAAAAGCTCCGTGGCCTAGGATCCTGCTGGTATGAAAACCCTTTGTAGCCATCTTCAGTTCCTTATAACTGAACTCTCTAGGACCAGCAAAAACCTCTGCTTTTAAATTCTTCTCTATTTTAATGTCCCTCCACTTCCTTACAGTAATGTAGCCCAAACAGAGCGAGCACCACACAGAAGAATGCCGGGCCGGCAATTCCAAGGCCTAACCCGAGCCTCTTATGAAGCTTACTTTCGATTCAGGCACAGAAATCGGCGGCTTATTTGTCACAGAGCTATCTGATACATTATGAGGATGTGACTTCGGCCTCGCGGGCAAGAAGCCAAAAGTTTGGAAGCTCCAGCTCTGAATCAAATGGAGCTCGGTACTACCCTCGGTCGACGCGGAGAAGCCCGCATATCGCATTTGTTAAGGTACTCAGAGAGATCGATATCCACCGTCAAAAGAGGATCTTGCGGCTTGAAGCTTTGGTAACTCAAGAAAACCATTAGCTTCTTCTGGTCATTCTTGTAATCAATCCACGCAGTGATCAGTTTCCCACATTTGAGATCAACCCCCTGCACCCATCGGGTCTGCGGTCTCGATAGAAACCAAGCTATCGATGTCCAATCCGACGTGGTTCTCGCTCGGGTCGCCGAAGTGCGAATCGACCCTCGTGTCGAACTCGACTGCGACGAACGTGTTCTTGGTCAACTGCGAAGAGTTCACAAGGCCCAAGTACCCTCCGGGGCTGCCCAGGGTCTCGTTCCCGGGCGAGAGGAAGAAGGCCAGGCCGTCGCCGAACGAGGCCGGGTTGACGCTGTCGATGGAGAAGACGAAGCTGGTGGAGAAGGAGGCGGTGGTGTTGGACTCTTGATCGAAGAACTCGATGGGGCGGTTGTAGATCACGGAGCCGGAGCAGGAGGAAGGGGACGTCGGTGTCGCGGGTGAGGCCGAGGACGCCGCTCCGGAGGTAGGAGTCGCCGAGGAGGGTGAGGTTGCGGAGGGCGGGGGAGGGGAAGGAGGTGAAGTTGAAGCTCGTGCTTGCAGGGGACGCAAGATCGGGGCAGGAGAGGAAGGCGGAGAGGATGAAAGACAGGGAGAGCAAGCTGCGGAGGTTTCTTGGAGCCATCGGTCATCAAAGAAGAAGAAGAAGAAGAAGAAGAAGAAGACGACGACGAATGATTTGTCAAGAATGCTACTGCACTTTGAATTTAGAGAGAGAGAGAGAGAGAGAGAGAGAGAGCGAGAGGCTTCTTTCCTTTCTCCTCCTGTAGTTTTAACGGTTATCAAAGACTACGACATCAACTCCTGCCAAACGGCGTCGTACCAAAGGGAAGCTTTTTTTTTTTTTCAAGATTAAAAAGACTTTAATTCCGTTGGAATGCCACTTTTATACTTCAACCGTCGAACATCTTTTATACACTTTGCGTCAGCGAGCGTGTGAGAATACTCGTCAAGCAATCAAATAAAAAAAAAAATTACAATTCATTTCGGGTAACAAATATTAAGGAAGAATCGACATATCCTTTTTTTCTTTTGTAAATGTGCCAAATAAACATTTCTCAAAAGAGATATTAGAAGCTTAAAATATATCGAAGTATACACTTTACGGCAATTTCGTCACAGTAAAAAGCAAAAATCGAAAATCAATTCGAATCCTAGCTTTGACTTTTAAAAAAAAAAAATATTTGGTTTCGAATGAAATTTTGGGTTAGCTTTTGCATCATAGTAAGGCCACGCATTCACAATGAATTAAGGGCTAATGCTACAAAAATTTCCCAAATCGTTACAATCATACGTCGCATTCACCCTAAATCATGTTCGCGTCACGAATGCTCCCTTACCACATTTGTTTCAAATTAATTGGTATTCTCTTGTCACATATGTCCCAAACTAATCTTGTATCACGAAAAAATCATCAACTAATATACTCACACCACGTTCACCGAAATTCGCCTCGAGATTTCGGTAGATTTGTGGCGGGCGTACAAATTTGAAATTTTTTGATAATATGAAAACTGATTTAGAAGGTAAATATGACGCAAAAGATATCTTTTTTGTGACGCAAAAAATAATAATATAGAGTAAACATGACACCAGCGCACCGATTTGGGATTTTACCGGGAACTAGCCAATGAATACAATCATCATTCCAAGCAAGTGGTTCGGAATCGAATGATACAAGTGGGTCTTTTTATCATAGTAAGGATGTTTTATTTCTTTGGAGAATCTAAAGAAAAGACTCAGCTGCG
>JAGVVM010004961.1:0-20671 GCA_019149425.1 Psidium friedrichsthalianum
TTTTCCTCTTCAGCGTAACTGCAGATCCGATCAGTATGTTTTTTAGGTACTCTTGATTCTTATCGTATAGTTACTGGGGTTGGTTTGCATAATCCATTTGTGTGTTTCGTTCTTTTTGGCTGTGCAATCAGTTTGATGTGACCATCTGTATTCTAGGAGAGCGATGTGAAGGGGCTTTTCTTTTCATAAAAACTGGTTTTATTGTTTCCATATTTATCAGCAGCATCTTCTTGTATCAAGTACTCCCGTAGTGGTGGATCAAGACAACATGAATTGGGGGCTTAGGATTCAGTTTTCCTGCCCCAAATTATGGGCATTGCTATTGTTAGTTCTTCTCAGGATGCCTCTATTGATTCAGAAAAACCGGGGGAGCCCTATCACGAGGATGTTTGTGTGTAAGTTTTGGTGGCATCCTTCCATAAGTGGAACGTGGAGGTCCGTGAGGACAGTAGTCTCCTGTATGAAACACGAGAAGAACCCTGCTATAGAAGGAAGCTGTAAAATAGAACACGTCGATAGTTGAAGTAAGTTGTCTTTTCTTCTTTTTCTGATTGTTTGAATTTTTGAACAAGTGTTGGTAAATCACTGTTGCTGCCTTAGTTATAACAATATGTACTCAAATTTACACGCATACTCATTTTGAAAACTTGTGCAAGACCAAGTTTTGTAGTTTCCATACATTTTTTTGCTTATCATGCCAGAGAGATCATAAATTATCCACCACAAAGGTGGCCAAAGGCTGACGATCTCCACTAAATGTAAATGCCTGATGAAGCTGCTGTAGTCACTGCGAGACCCCAAAAGCGGGACTTCCATCGTGGAGGCTTGTACAGTCCCTCAAGTGGAGAAGCTGAGATTTTGATCCGTATGTTCCCAAATCTGGGCCACCAGAATCATGTTCTCTGCTGTATACGCAGCATGTCTACCATGTCCGTGGAACAAGGAGATGAGGACACTACCATCAACTCTTCACTATTCATGCAGCATCTCTATCCAATTTCGACATCATAATCGTGATTTTCTGGGCACCTGTTTACGATCGGGTCATCATTCCAGTAGCAAGGAAATTCACAGGAAAGGAAAGAGGCCTTTCCGAGTTGCACCAGATGGGCATTGGCCTCTTTATATCAGTTCTCTGCATGTGGGCTGCTGCTTTATGAAAATGAAGCGGCTTCAAGTTGCTAGAGAACTCAGCTTGGTTGATGAAGACGTCGCTGTGCCGATGAGCGTCCTTTGGCAAAGGCCACAGTAATTCTTGCTGGGTTGCTGCGGAGATATTCACTTTAATCGGGAAGCTCGAGTTCTTCTGTGACTAAGCTCCAGAGCGTTGCGGAGCTTTTGCAGCACGCTGTCACTTTCGACTACTTCTCTGGGGAATTACCTGAGCTCCTTGATCTGATGATGGTGACGTACCTCATGACAAGCGGCAGGCAGGTCAGGTGGATATCCGATAACTTGAGCAGGGCCACCTCAACTGCTACT
This sequence comes from Psidium friedrichsthalianum, assembly GCA_019149425.1. Lineage (NCBI taxonomy): Eukaryota > Viridiplantae > Streptophyta > Magnoliopsida > Myrtales > Myrtaceae > Psidium > Psidium friedrichsthalianum. The sequence continues at coordinate 1,483 of JAGVVM010004961.1, forward strand.
TCTGGCTTCCGGCCAGGCTCGGCTTCTGGCCACCTCAACAAATATAGTGAAACTATGTTTATATATTTCTCCAAAATTAAAAAGAGGCTTGCAGTTTGCAAAATCTCTTCTATTCTAAATTGAAACAACAGTACAAAGAAGTTAATCTTCAAACTTTGAAACACTCCATTAGGAATTTTTTTTGACAGAGGCTACCTCAGGCATGTTTGTTCTAGACAGTTAGGTCAAATAAAAAAGGTAAAAGGATTTTGTTAATGAGTTTGTTGAATCACTTGTTAACTATTGGTCAAAGTATACGTTATTTGGCATGCTAATTAATTTAAGGCAATTATTGTGCGTAACACGGGGGGCCATTAGTGCATCGAAAGCTGTAAAATTTTCTTAATCGGTTACTTAACCAATGCCCCTAAAGCTCACTAAGGTTAAGCCACGTGGCGCATTTACGCGCAAGCTTTACTCAGCAATTTGCTTGATGGTCAGCTTAGCAAATTTCTTATTCTTTTGCATGTATTGTTTATGTATAATACACATTCTATCTTTACTTATTGTACATATGTAGTTAATTAATGTGTGTGTGCGCGCATTCTGTTCTACAATATCTTTACTTACTCATAAATGTTTGTGCACAGGGGACCCAAAGATAAGAAGCGTGTGTAGATTCTCTCATTTCGAATCTAGATCCAAAAGCCTTCTTACATCATTAACATAAAGCTAAGAAAACATACCGGTGATACCGTAATTTAAATTTTGTCACGCTCCCCTGACCTCAAATTCTCGGTCCGTCAATGTTCTGTCGTGCTACCATCCATCGGCACCGATGAGAAAGTCCAATCTTCCATGCCCCCACAATGTCCCGTGACACCACATGTACGGTGTACTGTACATCACCATCTCGTATAGAAACGTGGACGGGGACTGTCGTAAATTACGTGCATTCAACTTGGGGTCGGCTAACGGGCAAGGCACTGTTAAGTTGATGTTAGACCTAGACAGGTTGCCAGTTGTAGGCTCGAGTCTTGGTGTCATAGCTCTTGACCCCCGGCATATCCACATGGCGACATAACCTCGTTCCTGAACATCTTGTGCGAAGTTCTAGACATAGGCAAGTCTTCAAATTCTTGTGGTGTTCAAACTGATGCAATGTTCTTTATCCAAAACCCTAAAATTATTATATCGTGTGATGCAAATACCTTTCTTAACTTTCAGCGTTATGTTAACCGTACCCTGTCATCAAAATGGTAAGGTCCAAGAGCACGATAGTAGTAGGTTCAATAAATAGAATAATAATGTGTACTTGTGCGCTAAAGAAAACGGATAATATGTTAAACACTCAAATGCGTTTTCATGTATAATAGGAAAAGATCACAATAATTTTGGTATCAGGGGTCATGTTAAGTTATTCTCCTAATGAATAAATCCTCCAAATTATTGCAAATGGATGTTTTATTTTGATTAAGTTTTGGAAGCCATTAGAAGAAGTTATAATTTATCGAGTTTACCAACCTTCTAAGCACGATGAATACATTCGTTAAGTAATTTTACCTCTTCCAGTAGAACAAGGTGCTTTTTCTTTCACGAAATCTAGGTCGGTATCCTCCAATTAAAACAGCTTTAATGCAATCACGAAATCTATATTGAAAAGATTATGAAACTCGGGATAATTTTAAAATATTTTATTCTCACAAAGGACAAATTGAAAAAGATAACTTCAAGGACAAAAAATGTAATTATGACGGAATGTTCCTGATTTAAACACCGTTAATGGTCGGATGACGTATTTGTCTCAAGCGTACCTTTTGTTTTTTTTTTCTTTTTTTTGTCAGTGTCTCCAGTTGAAAATTTTTATGAGACATGCTATTTACGTATTTTGGCAAGTACCTTAACACACTTACTAAATTTATGTTATTTGGAATATATCACTAGATTCCGTGCCACGTGGAACTCCTTTTCTCCTGAACTCAGCCTGTAATATGTGCACATTCTCAAGGATACATGTGTAAACAAAAGCATAAATGTTTATTTGGCAATAGAAGTGGGTGATTTCTAATCCGGTCCAGTTCCCCTCAAGCATCGGAATTTAGATAGTGGTCCCGGTTCTCAATTTTTGAAACGAGGTGCCGGACCGATCGGTCTAGTCTGATTCTCAGATAGTCTAATAAAATCGATAAAATGTCCAATAATCGAGAAAAATAAACATCAAATGAAGCAACAAGCCTAATTTTCATACAATCTCATTTCATTTGGCCTCGTGATATAGTGATTTGCGAATGATGAAATTGCAATGCGAGTAGAGAAATCATAGGAACAACAATTGAATAAAGAAAAAGAACAAAGTAAAGAAAAAAAAAAGATCCAAAAATTTAACAAAAAATATTAAAATCGACTGATTCGGTCTGGTCCTGAACCCATGAAACCGGAACCGATCGCCCAGGCCGCCGATTTCAATTTTAAGGATCAAGAATCAAACCACCATTCGCTAGAACCGAGAACCTAACCACTAGTCCGGGTCGATCTAGGATTGGTCTGTACAATTTGCTCACTCATATTTGAAAGAATTTCCAATAATAGCCTGAAGTGCCCTCATTTTTCAAATAAAGACCTAAAGTGAACTTTATTTTAAATAAGGATCTAAAGTGACTATGCCAACCTAAAAAAAGGGTTCAATGTATTTTCATCACTTACTTTATTTTGTTTTCTTTTTTCTTTCCTTTTCTATTTTTTTTTCCTTCTTGTGGCTGGTCTTAGGTAACAGCTGCCCCCGTGTGATGCTCAGAGATGGCTAGCGAGGGCAAACCTTGCCTACCATAAGCACAGTCGACTCTCCCCAAATCTGGGCGAGAGTTACCTCACCCATGACCAGAGAGGACCCTAGGCGATGGTGACCTGGCCAGTGGCTGACGAGGACTCGCACCCCTTGCCTAAGATTCGATTTGTGAAAAAAATTGAGTCTTTCTACTAATTCCGTCCGGTTTGACCAGCAAATTATCTCTCCTAAATGGTGGCAAGGTTAACTAAAGCATTAAAATGGCATCTTTTGACCTCAATACTAATTTTTGCACAATATTTTCATTAAATTAGTTTAAAAATTGAAAAAAATCACAAGAAAGACGAACTCAAAAAAGGAAAAAAACTAAAAACTAAAAAATATATTAAAAAAAGGCCCTTCGCCTTTGGGCGCTGCCCATGGCTGGTGGAGTGTCGATGATGGTAGGTGGAGTCGTCAACCCTCGTCGACTAGAGGTGATAGCTGCGATATCTCCCGGATCTGAGCGAGGGTCGACAGCTCTCGCCACCATGGGGTGACAGATGTTAGGCTTTTTTCTTTTTAAAAGCTTTTAACTTTTTTAATTTTAGGTTAAAATGCCTTTTTTAAATAAGATCCACTTTAAGTCTTTATTTTAGAAAATAATGGCATTTGAAACCCTTACTTGAAATTTTTGCCTATTTCTTTTAAGATTAATGCCAACTAAAATCTCAAACTGATATACATATGATAAATATATCACCAAAATATTTTTTTACCATAAAAAATGTCAAATTGATATACTTTATAATAAAATATACCTTAAACTAATTTTTTTATCACTAAAAACCTCAAACTGGTGCACTTATGACGAATTTACTTCCCGTTAATTTCTGTCAAATTGATGTTAATACCATGAAAATTCCAAATCAGCACACTTGAGACAAACGAGGCTAAAAAAGCTGTCGTGATCCCGCTAATTATCACGTGTCATCTAACTCAGTAATTTAATGATAAAATTTAAAAAAAAACTGATAAAAGGGTAAATTTGTCACGGAAGTATGAATTTAGGCTTTGATTTTTTTATGGTATCATCTACAAAGAAAATCACGGAGGCAAAAATAAACAAATCGTGTCGTCGGGAAAAATGAGGAAAAGATCCAGGTGTATGCGTAGCGCGTAGCACGAACAAGGGCTTCGAGGCACGTTGGAAAAGGTCGTACGTGGTAAACACTGTCCGTCCTGAACGAATGATAGAATGTCAGGTGGGCTTGCGCTTTTTGGGGAGTTCTGTCGCTGCCAGCGACCTTGGAATCTCGGACAATTCTCAAACGGACGGCCAAGAGTGACCCGGCACTTTGGGTCGCGTCGGTAGCGAATGGGCACATCAGATCCTCTTTTTCTCCCCATTTTCTTTTTTCTCTGCTCAGCCCCAGCATCTCCTTCCTTGAATCTTCCTCCACTTTGTAATTGAAGATTCGGGATTCTGTTGGAGACAGAGGGAAATGGGTTCCGTGGAGGAGGAGAGACGGCCTTAGAGGATGGTCTCTTGCAGGTTTCTCTTCCAACTGCTCCCACTACTGTCTTCGGGTCTTATGTTCTGTTTACTCAACCTCTGGATTTGAGATTTTCTTTTTTTTCTGTGGTGCACAAGAAGAGCCGTGGCTTTGATGCTTTCTTGGTGTAAGTTTTGATTCTGAAATGGCTCTAAAGATTAAAACTTGAGTCTGCCGATGACAAGTTGGGATTAACCTGTATTTTTCAGAACTTTTCTTGTTTGTCTACTTATGGACTGGCTAGTAGTAAGAGTTACTGGACTGTGGTCTTTCTTGTTTCTGTGTCTTATGTCTTAGTTGTTCTTTCTGTGTTGTCTCTGACATGTCAACTTGGAGATTATGCTCTAGGTTTAACTTCTTACTCGATCCGTTCCAAAAGGATGGTATATATATGCACTAATTTTCATTATGCTTCAGTGGCTTGCTGGTGGTTGAACCAGTATTTCTTGACTGGCATTTTAATTTTCGAATTTGCTTCGTAGAGGTGTTGTGGCTTGATGGCTTAGTCAAGATATCATACGACCAAAAGAGCATACCTGATCATAAGGATTGCAAAATGATGCCATTCATATATACTCATTCGGCATTAGTCACCGACTTTGTACTCCAGCTGCTGTTGCCATTTCAAAGTTCCAAAGATAATGACCATTCTGCTTAGCTTCAAGGGACTCAACCCCCACCCCCCACATAAAGGGTTTTGGTAATAAGTGCACTAGTATCATCTGAATCAAACTGTGGCATTTTGTCCCTAGTTGTCCCAGACACATATGGGGTTTGGCTGATTTTGAAATCACCCTAAAGTTTTCTCTTTTGCCAGTAGAGATAGATGCTAGCTGGAATTTGATCGCAGCCTCAGCAACAATATTGGCTAGTGGCAAGCTGGTGCCCTAGATAGGTGTCAATTTGAAACGGGCTGAACCTCACCTACACGAGACACCATATCAACTTTCATGCACCATGGTTTCTTGAATATCCATTTTCAGCTTCTTGAAAACAGAGGCTTTGTCTAGGAACCTCTGTATCAAGGTAAGCACAAACACAAGTCACAAACTAAAGTACATACTTAGTGTAGTCCTTATTGAGACAGGAGGACTTCATGGCAATGTGATATGAAGTTGAGGGAAGAGCATCAGCTGATGTGTCTAACATTGTGAAGCTTAATCTTGATTCTATGGAGTGAGATAGAATTACCTTGCTGTTTTTGCTAGCAGAGATTAATACGTATATGCATCTATGTGGGGAAGAAGCCTGCTACTGCAATCTCCCTTACCTGTCATTTCATATAATCGAGCAGCGCCTGAGGGAAGAAATATAAACATGCTGCCTCAAGGACTTTCGACATTGAAATAAAAAGACCATCCTTTTGATTTCAAGTTTTGTGGAACTGATTACAAGTGCATAAAAAGAAGAACATGGTTGGGTCTCGAAATGCAATTAATGTAAGATTAAATTTTTTTTATATTTAACAAAGCAACGACTTATTTAAAGTGCCGGTGCACTGCACTTGGAATGGGCTCCTAGGTATGATTTTTTAGGACCCTCTTAATATGATTTCTCTGAACAGTATCAACTTTGAAGCCAAAGACAATTGTATGGCATGAACCAAAGCACTGATTACCGATATTAAAAGAAAAATCAGCAACTTGAAATCGAACACTTCATCGTTCTTTTTCTCTCCTCTCATAGCTGGATATCTTTTGTAATGCCCAGGATGAGGGTTGTGGACTGTACACTGGAGATGGTTCTGTAGACATCAAAGGAAGGCCTGTCTTGAAAAGCAACACCGGAAATTGGAGAGCGTGCCCTTTCATTTTAGGTAATGATTTTTTTCTTGTTCAGCCACTTCAGGGATCCTTTCGATTTCTGTGGAATCCCATTCTTTTGTTGAATGAATTGCAGGCACTGAGTGTTGTGAACGTTTGGCCTACTATGGAATCGCCACTAATCTTGTTACTTACCTCACCAACAAACTGCACGAGGGAAATGTTCCGGCTGCGACAAATGTTACCACTTGGCAAGGAACTTGCTATCTCACACCTCTAATTGGAGCTATTTTAGCTGATGCTTATTGGGGAAGATATTGGACGATAGCTGCATTTTCCACAATATACTTCATTGTGAGCATGTTTTAAAACCAAAACCTCCTTTCACAAATCCCCAGTATGCTGTTCCTTGTAAATGGTTGGCCGTTGAATGAGATTATTTCTAGTTGTGATCACTGGATTATTTGGCTATCCACTCTCTATCATTGGCTATTTAATTACCCAGGTCATAAATATTACTCATCTTTGCTTAGAGTGGTCTTTGGTTTTTCAGTGAGAAGATATGCCTCTAGGATGAGATATAGGTTTAAATGGTTGGCTATTAAATATCTGCATATTTGAATCCTATTGAAGATTTGATGCTAAATGAAGCATAGTGATGTGAGAGGATCCATTTAGTGTGGAGATACTTTTAGCAGTCTTCAGTTTTACATTTTCTTTGGTGTTTTCTTTTTCTCTCTTGTTTTGACAAAGGAGGTGAGTCAAGAGAAATAAGCAGTCTGATGTTGAGGCTGATTTATCCAGGAATCCAGAATGAGTGCTTGCTATAATTATTACTTGGAACATCGTCATGTTATTCTAGGCAATATCCAAAAGCTTTGGAAGAAAAACAGAGCTTGCTATTCAGAGAACATAACATGCCAATTCTAGCATAAGGAGCACTAGTTTGCTTAAGCTCTTGCTTGAGTGCTTATACTTGAATTGCTGATTTTATTGCATTTTGCAGCATTGATTTCCTTTATTTTCTTATCATCCTAGTGAAGGCTTTGCTAAGTTTCCTCTTCTGTTTTCTTGATCAACTTATTTGACAATACATTATTTTGATTAATGCATTAGATACTACACTTTCCCTCATTTGGCTGGAAGTACTTTGAAGTTGATATCTATTGAGCTTTTGGGTTGGACTTTCTAACATGGCATCAAAGCCAGTGTTATTCCTTTCTGCATATGTGGGCCCACCCCTCATTAGTCAATTTTCATGTGCCGCTCATAATCCGGCTTGTACGTGAGAGGGAATGTTGAAGTTCTAGCATTTTGAAGTTATTGGGTTGGACTTTTTAACATGATATCAGAGTCAATGTTATTCCTTTCCACGTATGTGGGCCCACCCTTCATTAATCAATTTTCATGTGCCACTCGTTATCCGGCTTGCACGTGAGAGAGGTTGTTGAAGTTCTAGCGTTATTATTCAAAGGAAATGAAGCACGATGATGTTTTGCAAGTTCACAAACTTCACAATGAAGATTTTAAACAGCAGCAGCTTTAAAAATGAAAGAAAACATAGTCCTAAGAAGACTAAACAGTGGATGTCCTAACCGAAAAGTGAAGCCAAATCTGAGATGAGTGGATAGGATTACAGGAGTTGTGAGAGGTACTATAACCCACAAGAGACCAACCAGTTATGCTCGAATCCTCAAGGTAGTAGAGCCCATTTTGTTCCTTAGCAAATCCAATCATCCCCCCGTTTTCAGGTCCTGCAAAATACAATGATCAATAGAGAAAACCACCTTACAATTCAGATTTTTGGTAAGTTGATTAATGGAAAGGAGATTGGTGGACAGCTTAGGAACATGAAAGACATTGTCAAGTTTAAGTGAGGGATTTAGAGTTATGGTTCCTTGGCCAGCTACAGTAACAAGAGATCCATCTGCTATGGTAATACTCCTACTTTTTGGTGATGGTTTATAAGTTTCGAATTTAGTGGGATCCTGTGTCATATGGTTGGATGCTCTTGAATCAGGTACCTATGAATTAGGGTACCGAGAAGCTGTTTGAGTTTTTGGAAATTAGACACCCACCTGACGAGACTAATGAACACATATCAGAAGACTTAGATAGGGAGTCAAGGAGAGCCCTGATTTTACCAACTTCTTCTCTGTTAAATATTTCCTCCCTAACAGGTTTGTATTGGTCCATAGGGGTAGCTTCACCTTCACTGGTCATGTGCACTTGTGGCTGTCTTTTAGCTCTGCTGAGCACCTGTGTTTTTCCATGAAGCTTGAAGCAATTTTCTCTTGTATGGCATGGTTTCTTGCAGAAATTACACCATAATCATTCGCTGCCTGTTGTCATACTCAGATCCTGTCTCCTGTTTTTGTCAGGATTTGTTTCCTCCTTAATTGCTTTCATGGCGGATCCTTTGGTGTGTTGGTCTTCAAGCATTACAGTCTATTGGCTTTCTTCTCCTCTTACAGTAGAAAAAACTTCATTCAAGGATGGCAACCACTTCTTTCCGAGAATCTGAACTCGAATCTGATCAAAGTTTGCATTTAGACCTGCCAAAAACACAAAAATCCTATCTCTCTACACATGGTTTCGGAGAGTATTAGTGTCTTTAGCATGCTTAATCTGTATATTCAGATTGTGATCTATTTCAAGCCAGAGACCTCTCATGAGATTGTAGTATTCTGTACGAGAACGATTACCTTGTTTTGTTGTTGAAGCCTTCATCTTGAGTTCATATATTACTGCTGCATCTTGAACTTGTGAATAAGACTGACGAACAGCCTCCCATGTCTGAAACTTGGGATCACCTTGTCGTGGACCAGTGCCTTCTAGATGACTGAGCTTCCCTTTTCCTTAAGAAACGTCCTCACAATCTGTGCCCATTGAAGATAATTTGTTCCATCCAATCGGTATTCCTTCATGTTGGGAAAATCTCCAATCGATGAGTTGGATTGATCCTGAAGAGAGGACCCGGTTTGGTTGGAGATAGCCTTCCCTGAATCTTCCATTTGGCAACTTGAAAGGACAGATTATAGCAGGAGACTAAGAAGGGATCGAGTAACAAGGGTGGTTATCACACAACTGAAGGCCAGCAATAAGGCTAAAACAGAACAGCAGCAATAAGGCTGAAAAAAGGGCTGCAATGAAGCAGCAGTAGGGGAAAAGAAACAGATGCAGGAAATTCAATCAGAAAACTAGGCTCTGATACCATGAAGAAAAGAATCCGTGTTATTCTTATTATGATTTAGTAATTACAAGGCATATATATACAGGAATAGAAGATCTAAATTAGAGAAGAAGCCTATTTTAGGTATATATCCTAATTAGCCCCTAATCTTTGTAGCTAACAAAATCAAATCACATAATATCACGTAATATTCCAAATAATTAGGGGGGGATTATAGGATATTTTCCAACAATATCCTTTATTAGGAAAGTGTCAAGCCGGCTCTAAGCATTGCTCTGTGACTTACCACTTTTTGGCCATGTGACTTCTCATTGCTTTCGTTTAATGTTTCACGTTGACGAGGTGACGGAACTTATGGACATTTTGCTAATGCATAGAACTGCTCGAAGGTCATTGAGCTCTCTCTCTCTCTCTCTCTCATGCACGGGTACTGATAAAGATGTGCGCACTGAGCTGTTTCTCCACTGTGGTTCCATCATATCAGCTTCCCATTTGCGATCTTTAGGTTTTTCTTAGGTTATCATGGTGAGTGTATGATATTTTACTAGATGTCATCTTCCAAAGGTTCCTGATTCCATTGGCGTAAATTAAAAGTTCATTAACTTAGGGCGTTAATTTGTGCTTGAAAGGGTGATGCTGAATTGTACGTGGGCTTAAAATCATGTGAGTATGCCCTTGATATAGTTGTGTCAATGGAGTTAATTATGGAGTTGATAATACTTATAATTATTCCTTCTGGATGCCGTGAGGTCAGAAATCAAACAGAAAACTCAATGTCGCTTTCGACCTCTAAGAAGTAAACTGATTTCCTCTTATGATTCAGATATTTATGAGCTCTGTGACAGCAGGTAGCTGCTACTTTTCTGTTGGATACGTCTTCTTATGTTATTGTTAGGACATTACTTCTTGTTCAAGATAAAATGTGCCAATGCTGTAGGTGATTAAAGCAAATAAGTGAGGCTGAATTAATCTGACATCTTTCATCGGGTGTTCACCTTTCGCGCATAAAATTTTCTTCTTCGCCTTTTGCTAATGTAAAACAGTCATGGTTTCGCTAATGTAAAACAGTCATGGTTTCAGCCCAAAAAAAAAAAAAGTAAAACAGTTACCATTGATGACGCCGGCTTGTCGTTTTTTATAGGGTATGTGTACGTTGACTCTTTCCGCAACAGTTCCTGGACTGAAGCCTGCAGAATGTGTGGACTCTGTTTGCCCTTCAGCAACAGCAGCCCAATATGCAGTATTTTTCTTAGGACTCTATCTGATTGCACTAGGTACTGGGGGAATCAAACCATGTGTTTCCTCTTTTGGCGCCGATCAGTTTGATGACACTGATCCTAGAGAGCGAGTGAAGAAAGGGTCTTTCTTCAACTGGTTTTATTTTTCCATTAACATAGGCGCTCTTGTATCAAGCACTCTCATAGTGTGGATTCAAGACAATATGGGCTGGGGCTTAGGATTTGGTATTCCTGCACTATTTATGGGAGTTGCTATTGCCAGTTTCTTCTCAGGCACGCCTCTCTATCGATTCCAGAAACCTGGGGGGAGCCCTATCACAAGGATGTGTCAGGTTTTGGTCGCATCCTTCCATAAGTGGAAAGTGGAGGTCCCTGAGGACAGTAGTCTCCTGTACGAAACACAAGAAAAGAAATCTGCTATAGCAGGAAGCCGCAAAATCAAACACAGCAATGAGTTGAAGTAAGTTGTCTTCTCTTCTTTCTCATTATGTGAACTTTCCAACTAGTATTTGGTAAGTTAGTGTTCCTGCTCTTATATAGAAAAGATATATACATATATTTGATTTTTTAGTGGATGCCTTGTACATGAGAGAAGATGTGATTAAGGACATGGAAATGTAAACATTTGTATGGAAACACTTCATCTTAATTATATGTGTGCAATGTCGACATCTTGCTGTGCAACTACTTTGAAGAAGTTATGAAATAGTTCTTGAAGATTTCGAATCACAATGCTGAAGAACAATACCCAATTATACCTTCGCACTTTTGTGTCCAAATTTTGGACGTTTATTCATGTTTTCAGTATACTATTTCAAATCTACACACGTACTCATTTCAAACCTATGTGCAAGACCAAGTTTCGTAGTTTCCCATACATTTTTCTGCTTATCATGCCAGAGAAGATGATAAATTATCTAGCTGAAAGGTGGACAAAGGGCTAACGATCTCTATTGTAATATCAGATGCCTCGATAAAGCTGCGGTGGTCACTGATGCCGAGATCATAAGTGGGGACTTTTCAAATGGCTGGACGCTATGTACAGTCACTCAAGTGGAGGAGCTGAAGATTTTGATCCGTATGTTCCCAATCTGGGCCACGGGAATTGTATTTGCTGCTGTATACGCGCAGATGTCTACCATGTTTGTGGAGCAAGGGAGATGATGGACACTACTGTCGGCTCTTTCACTATTCCTGCGGCATCTTTATCAACTTTCGATGTCATAAGCGTGATTTTCTGGGTGCCCGTCTACGATCGGGTCATTGTTCCAATAGCGAGGAAATTCACTGGCAAGGGAAGAGGCTTTTCAGAGTTGCAGCGGATGGGAATTGGCCTCTTTATATCAGTTCTCAGCATGTCGGCTGCTGCTATAGTGGAAATTAAGCGTCTCCAACTTGCTAGAGAGCTCGGCTTGGTTGATGAAGATGTCGCCGTTCCCTTGAGCATCCTTTGGCAAGCACCACAGTACTTCTTGGTGGGTGCTGCGGAGGTATTCACTTTCATTGGGCAGCTCGAGTTCTTCTACGACCAGTCTCCCGATGCAATGCGGAGCTTATGCAGTGCACTGTCGCTTTTGACTACTTCTCTGGGGAACTACCTGAGCTCCTTGATCTTGACGATCGTGACGTATGTCACAACCCAAGGCGGGCAGGTCGGATGGATACCGATAACTTGAACGAGGGCCACCTCGACTACTTCTTCTGGCTTCTAGGCGGGCTCAGCATCTTGAACTTGCTCGTCTACATAGTCTGTGCCAAGAGGTATAAACAGAAGAGGGCCTCTTGAGGGTTTGATCAGTTGTCCCCTTGAATTTCATACAGAAGGATTGGGTCTTGGCAAAATTTCTACTTGGAAGTGTTTGCCTGCATGGAGGTGTATATAAAGCAAAGGCAGGCAGTTCTAATATGAATGTGCTTCCTCATCTTGTATTTATAAGAACTCAGTACGATTTACTTCTGGACCATGGGTGGGTTTGGTTCAACATTTCAAATGGGCTTTGGTGAAATGCAAATGTCTTTAACCTAAAGGACTTTGGGAAATGCTAATTGCGTTTGGAAAAAACTGATTTCAAAACAGGCTTGGATTAAATATTATTTTCTAAAATAACTTTACAAATGGATTTTGGTAATTTTTACCATTGTGGAGTTAGTTTGAAAAAAAAATTCTTTAGCATTCGGCAAATGCTGAAAGCCCAATGTTGGTCCCTACTAGCATTGGGCTTTCAGCATTCCCAAGGCCAGCATTTGACAAATGCTGGCCTTGGGAATGCTGAAAGCCCAATGCTAGTATGGACCAACATTGGGCTTTCAGCATTTGGCCGAATGCTAAAGAATTTTTTTTTTCAAAACTAACTCCACAATGGTAAAAATACCAAAAATCCATTTGTAAAGTTATTGTTAGAAAATAATATTTAATCCAAAAGCCTGTTTTGAAATCAGTTTTTCCAAACGCAATTAGCATTTCCCAAAGTCCTTTAGGTTAAAGACATTTGCATTTCACCAAAGCCCATTTGAAATGTGAACAAACCCACCCATGGTCCAGAAGTAAATCGTACTGAGTTCTTATAAATACAAGATGAGGAAGCACATTCATATTAGAACTGCCTGCCTTTGCTTTATATACACCTCCATGCAGGCAAACACTTCCAAAGTAGAAAATTTTGCCAAGACCCAATCCTTCTGTATGAAATCAAGGGGACAACTGATCAAACCCTCAAGAGGCCCTCTTCTGTTTATACCTCTTGGCACAGACTATGTAGACGAGCAAGTTCAAGAGCTGAGCCCGCCTAGAAGCCAGAAGAAGTAGTCGAGGTGGCCCTCGTTCAAGTTATCGGTATCCATCCGACCTGCCCGCCTTGGGTTGTGACATACGTCACGATCGTCAAGATCAAGGAGCTCAGGTAGTTCCCCAGAGAAGTAGTCAAAAGCGACAGTGCACTGCATAAGCTCCGCATTGCATCGGGAGACTGGTCGTAGAAGAACTCGAGCTGCCAATGAAAGTGAATACCTCCGCAGCACCCACCAAGAAGTACTGTGGTGCTTGCCAAAGGATGCTCAAGGGAACGGCGACATCTTCATCAACCAAGCCGAGCTCTCTAGCAAGTTGGAGACGCTTAATTTCCACTATAGCAGCAGCCGACATGCTGAGAACTGATATAAAGAGGCCAATTCCCATCCGCTGCAACTCTGAAAAGCCTCTTCCCTTGCCAGTGAATTTCCTCGCTATTGGAACAATGACCCGATCGTAGACGGGCACCAGAAAATCACGCTTATGACATCGAAAGTTGATAAAGATGCGCAGGAATAGTGAAAGAGCCGACAGTAGTGTCCATCATCTCCCTTGCTCCACAAACATGGTAGACATCTGCGCGTATACAGCAGCAAATACAATTCCCGTGGCCCAGATTGGGAACATACGGATCAAAAATCTTCAGCTCCTCCACTTGAGTGACTGTACATAGCGTCCAGCCATTGAAAAGTCCCCACTTATGATCTCGGCATCAGTGACCACCGCAGCTTTATCGAGGCATCTGATATTACAATAGAGATCGTTAGCCCTTTGTCCACCTTTCAGCTAGATAATTATCATCTTCTCTGGCATGATAAGCAGAAAAATGTATGGGAAACTACGAAACTGGGTCTTGCACATAGGTTTGAAATGAGTACGTGTGTAGATTTGAAATAGTATACTGAAAACATGAATAAACGTCCAAAATTTGGACACAAAAGTGCGAAGGTATAATTGGGTATTGTTCTTCAGCATTGTGATTCGAAATCTTCAAGAACTATTTCATAACTTCTTCAAAGTAGTTGCACAGCAAGATGTCGACATTGCACACATATAATTAGATGAAGTGTTTCCATACAAATGTTTACATTTCCATGTCCTTAATCACATCTTCTCTCATGTACAAGGCATCCACTAAAAAATCAAATATATGTATATATCTTTTCTATATAAGAGCAGGAACACTAACTTACCAAATACTAGTTGGAAAGTTCACATAATGAGAAAGAAGAGAAGACAACTTACTTCAACTCATTGCTGTGTTTGATTTTGCGGCTTCCTGCTATAGCAGATTTCTTTTCTTGTGTTTCGTACAGGAGACTACTGTCCTCAGGGACCTCCACTTTCCACTTATGGAAGGATGCGACCAAAACCTGACACATCCTTGTGATAGGGCTCCCCCCAGGTTCTGGAATCGATAGAGAGGCGTGCCTGAGAAGAAACTGGCAATAGCAACTCCCATAAATAGTGCAGGAATACCAATCCTAAGCCCCAGCCCATATTGTCTTGAATCCACACTATGAGAGTGCTTGATACAAGAGCGCCTATGTTAATGGAAAATAAAACCAGTTGAAGAAAGACCCTTTCTTCACTCGCTCTCTAGGATCAGTGTCATCAAACTGATCGGCGCCAAAAGAGGAAACACATGGTTTTGATTCCCCCAGTACCTAGTGCAATCAGATAGAGTCCTAAGAAAAATACTGCATATTGGGCTGCTGTTGCTGAAGGGCAAACAGAGTCCACACATTCTGCAGGCTTCAGTCCAGGAACTGTTGCGGAAAGAGTCAACGTACACATACCCTATAAAAAACGACAAGCCGGCGTCATCAATGGTAACTGTTTTACTTTTTTTTTTTTTGGGCTGAAACCATGACTGTTTTACATTAGCGAAACCATGACTGTTTTACATTAGCAAAAGGCGAAGAAATTTTATGCGCGAAAGGTGAACACCCGATGAAAGATGGCAGATTAATTCAGCCTCACTTATTTGCTTTAATCACCTACAGCATTGGCACATTTTATCTTGAACAAGAAAGTAATGTCCTAACAATAACATAAGAAGACGTATCCAACAGAAAAGTAGCAGCTACCTGCTGTCACAGAGCTCATAAATATCTGAATCATAAGAGGAAATCAGTTTACTTCTTAGAGGTCGAAAGCTACATTGAGTTTCTGTTTGATTTTCTGACCTCACGGCATCCAGAAGGAATAATTATAAGTATTATCAACTCCATAATTAACTCCATTGACACAACTATATCAAGGGCATACTCACATGATTTTAAGCCACGTACAATTCAGCATCACCCTTTCAAGCACAAATTAACGCCCTAAGTTAATGAACTTTTAATTTACGCAATGGAATCAGGAACCTTTGGAAGATGACATCTAGTAAAATATCATACACTCACCATGATAACCTAAGAAAAACCTAAAGATCTCAAATGGGAAGCTGATATGATGGAACCACAGTGGAGAAACAGCTCAGTGCGCACATCTTTATCAGTACCCGTGCATGAGAGAGAGAGAGAGAGAGAGAGAGAGCTCATGACCTTCGAGCAGTTCTATGCATTAGCAAAGATGTCCATAAGTTCCGTCACCTCGTCAACGTGAAACATTAAACGAAAGCAATGAGAAGTCACATGGCCAAAAAGTGGTAAGTCACAGAGCAATGCTTAGAGCCGGCTTGACACTTTCCTAATAAAGGATATTGTTGGAAAATATCCTATAATCCCCCCCTAATTATTTGGAATATTACGTGATATTATGTGATTTGATTTTGTTAGCTACAAAGATTAGGGGCTAATTAGGATATATACCTAAAATAGGCTTCTTCTCTAATTTAGATCTTCTATTCCTGTTTATATATGCCTTGTAATTACTAAATCATAATAAGAATAACACGGATTCTTTTCTTCATGGTATCAGAGCCTAGTTTTTCTGATTGAATTTCCTGCATCTGTTTCTTTTCCCACTACTACTGCTTCATTGCAGCCCTTTTTTCAGCCTTATTGCTGCTGTTCTGTTTTAGCCTTATTGCTGGCCTTCAGTTGTGTGATAACCACCCTTGTTACTCGATCCCTTCTTAGTCTCCTGCTATGATCTGTCCTTTCAAGTTGCCAAATGGAAGATTCAGGGAAGGCTATCTCCAACCAAACCGGGTCCTCTCTTCATGATCAATCCCACTCATCGATTGGAGATTTTCCCAACATGAAGGAATACCGATGGATGGAACAAATTATCTTCAATGGGCACAGATTGTGAGGATGTTTCTTAAGGAAAAGGGAAGCTCATCATCTAGAAGGCACTGGTCCACGACAAGGTGATCCCAAGTTTCAGACATGGGAGGCTGTTCGTCAGTCCTTATTCACAAGTCAAGATGCAGCAGTAATATATGAACTCAAGATGAAGGCTTCAACAACAAAACAAGGAATCGTTCTCGTACAGATACTACAATCTCATGAGAGGTCTCTGGCTTGAAATAGATCACAATCTGAATATACAGATTAAGCATGCTAAAGACACTAATACTCTCCGAAACCATGTGTAGAGAGATAGGATTTTTGTGTTTTGGCAGGTCTAAATGCAAACTTTGATCAGATTCGAGTTCAGATTCTCGAAAGAAGTGGTTGCCATCCTTGAATGAAGTTTTTTCTACTGTAAGAGGAGAAGAAAGCCAATAGACTGTAATGCTTGAAGACCAACACACAAAGGATCCGCCATGAAAGCAATTAAGGAGGAAACAAATCCTGACAAAAACAGGAGACAGGATCTGATATGACAACAGGCAGCGAATGATTATGGTGTAATTTCTGCAAGAAACCATGCCATACAAGAGAAAATTGCTTCAAGCTTCATGGAAAACACGGTGCTCAGCAGAGCTAAAAGACAGCCACAAGTGCACATGACCAGTGAAGGTGAAGCTACCCCTATGGACCAATACAACCTGTTAGGGAGGAAATATTTAACAGAGAAGAAGTTGGTAAAATCAGGGCTTTCCTTGACTCCCTATCTAAGTCTTCTGATATGTGTTCATTAGTCCTCGTCAGGTGGGTGTCTAATTTCCAAAACTCAACAGCTTCTCGGTACCCTAATTCATAGGTACCTGATTCAAGAGCATCCAACCTATGACACAGGATCCCACTAAATTCGAAACTTATAAACCATCACCAAAAGTAGGAGTATTACCATAGCAGATGGATCTCTTGTTACTGTAGCTGGCCAAGGAACCATAACTCTAAATCCCTCACTTAAACTTGACAATGTCTTTCATGTTCCTAAGCTGTCCACCAATCTCCTTTCCATTAATCAACTTACCAAAAATCTGATTGTAAGGTGGTTTTCTCTATTGATCATTGTATTTTGCAGGACCTGAAAACGGGGGGGATGATTGGATTTGCTAAGGAACAAATGGGCTCTACTACCTTGAGATTCGAGCATAACTGGTTGGTCTCTTGTGGTTATAGTACCTCTCACAACTCCTGTAATCCTATCCACTCATCTCAGATTTGGCTTCACTTTTCGGTTAGGACATCCACTGTTTAGTCTTCTTAGGACTATGTTTTCTTTCATTTTTAAAGCTGCTGCTGTTTAAAATCTTCATTGTGAAGTTTGTGAACTTGCAAAACATCATCGTGCTTCATTTCCTTTGAATAATAACGCTAGAACTTCAACAACCTCTCTCACTTGCAAGCCGATAACGAGTGGCACATGAAAATTGATTAATGAAGGTGGGCCCACATACGTGGAAAGGAATAACATTGACTCTAATATCATGTTAAAAAGTCCAACCCAATAACTTCAAAATGCTAGAACTTCAACATTCCCTCTCACGTACAAGCCGGATTATGAGCGGCACATGAAAATTGACTAATGAGGGGTGGGCCCACATATGCAGAAAGGAATAACACTGGCTTTGATGCCATGTTAGAAAGTCCAACCCAAAAGCTCAATAGATATCACTTCAAAGTACTTCCAGCCAAATGAGGAAAGTGTAGTATCTAATGCATTAATCAAAATAATGTATGTGTCAAATAAGTTGATCAAGAAAACAGAAGAGGAAACTTAGCAAAGCCTTCACTAGATGATTAAGAAAATAAAGGAAATCAATGCTGCAAAATGCAATAAAATCAGCAATTCAGTATAAGCACTCAAGCAAGAGCTTAGCAAACTAGTGCTCCTTATGCTAGAATTGGCATGTTATGTTCTCTGAATAGCAGCTCTGTTTTTCTTCCAAGCTTTTGGATATTGCCTAGATAACATGACGATGTTCCAAGTAATAATTATAGCAAGCACTCATTCTGGATTCCTGGATAAATCAGCCTCAACATCAGACTGCTTATTTTCTCTTGACTCACCTCCTTTGTCAAACCAAGAGAGAAAAAGAAAACACCAAAGAAAATGTAAAACTGAAGACTGCTAAAAGTATCTCCACACTAAATGGATCCTCTCACATCACTATGCCTTCATTTAGCATCAAATCTTCAATAGGATTCAAATATGCAGATATTTAATAGCCACCATTTAAACCTATATCTCATCCTAGAGGCATATCTTCTCACTGAAAAACCAAAGACCACTCTAAGCAAAGATGAGTAATATTTATGACCTGGGTAATTAAATAGCCAATGATAGAGAGTGGATAGCCAAATAATCCAGTGATCACAACTAGAAATAATCTCATTCAACGGCCAACCATTTACAAGGAACAGCATACTGGGGATTTGTGAAAGGAGGTTTTGGTTTAAAACATGCTCACAATGAAGTATATTGTGGAAATGCAGCTATCGTCCAATATCTTCCCCAATAAGCATCAGCTAAAATAGCTCCAATTAGAGGTGTGAGATAGCAAGTTCCTTGCCAAGTGGTAACATTTGGGCCGCAGCCCGGATCCCCCCTTTTTTCCCCC
>JAGVVM010004962.1:0-12765 GCA_019149425.1 Psidium friedrichsthalianum
GGAAATTGGAAAATGAATACTTGAGATTGAATATCATTTTGCATGAGCTAGAAATCGAGTTAGATCGTACAATTCATTACCTATGTTGATGTCTACGGGTCTTGGTAAGCCAGACATGTGAATTGATCATATTGATTTGAGCCAGTTTATTAGGAATTGTAATGGATCGAAAGAGGGCAACTCGGCCGTGCACATTGGGGGTGATTTCGTGTGGCTTGTGAAGCCCATGTTGACTTGGCTAGTTAAAACATTACTATCTAGACTCAGGTAAGCGAAATTTGAGAGCCGATCATCCTGATTATTGTTCGTTTGCGATGAATCGAAGTGGGAACATAAAGAGGAAAGTTCGACCACATGGATAGGGAAAGGATTTGTGAGGTTCTATTGCTTGAATTTGGCATCTACGAGTCTTGGGTAAGCTGGATTTAAGAATGGAACATCCGGATTGCTAATGATTTGTGAGGAATTAGAGTGGGACTATGTATAGAGTTTGACCACATGGTTTCGTGAAAGGGCTCGTGGGGTTTATAACTTGTCTGAAGAATCTGGTAGTTTAAGATTGCTATCTAATTTTGGGCATATTGAAATTGAGGTAGGACCATTCGACAAGTTGTTAGATGGATGTAGATCGTAATTGAGTTTATGTGGATGTTCAACTAGGGGGTTTGGTGGAGAGGATGGACGAATTCTTGTCTTTTTTCATGTTCGCTATGTCAAATAGACCCATGATTGCCTTGTGCCTTCATTGTGTGACTATATTCAATATTCTACTATCTAGTTGCTTGTTGTGACTTCCCTGAGTATTCTATCGGTAGAGAGCTTGGTAGGGTCTGCTTGAATAAATGAATGGACGATTTGGTCGTTTGGCTAAATGTTTGTTTTTGCTGAGCTTTGGCTTATTCTTTCATCGTAAACCTTTTCCAAATAACCAGGTTTCCGAGGCTCGAGGTAATAGCATTGGTGTTGGAGAGTGGTGAAAGAGATAGTGGAGAGCGTTTCGGATTAGATGTTACCATTTCATTCCTCCCACTGAATTATTTTGCTTTAAAATGAATAATGTACTTGAATGTTGATTTCTTATAAAAATATGTAATTTCCCTTTGGATGAGTGCTATGATATCTATGGTAAGACGTAGCAAACTTAAAGAGGTCGTACCCTTTAGGTGTGCTTGCCTTTCCTTCTCGCATGCACTTGTCTTTCTTTTTGGGTGATCCACTGCTTGTTTTTAGTCTAATCAGCTCCCGCATGCACCCTTTGTATTGTAAGTAATATGAGATTAAAGTAGATAACACGGTTAGCCTAAGAAGGCGGCGAATTCGGGACCCCATTGTGACATGAAGAACCAAGACGATGGGTTAAAAAGTGTCACGCCTTGAACCCACGAGCCACGTGACATCCTTGTCATACCTATACGTTCGAATGGTCGACAATCACAATGGCCCAGGAAATTCGTCGTAACCAAACGACCTCAGAGTTCCTTAGGTAACGGAAATGACCTCCTTCAATCTCATACACAGAAAAAGGGTAGACCAATCAATGCACCAAATCACACTTTATATTACATGTCATTTTCATACAACTGTCAAGATGACGTCACATACACAGTTCAAAGCTTTCATCACCTCATTACAACCCATTACTCGACCTTTACAATAAAAGGCTCTAGGTCGGTAAGGTTTTCAACTCCAATAGCGAGCAAACCATGCAAATTTCTACCAAAGGGCTTCTATCTCCACCCAACTCATCATTATCTGTCCCACCATCTAGTCTAGGGAAAAACTGAGTCTCTGAACCAATTTCCTTTGGGATCCCTCGTCTTACTCGTATTACTTTCACTGCTGAGGATGGGGATCTGAAAAATAAGAGTAATCATCTATGAGAACAAATCTCAGCAAGCTAACCTCTAAATCCCTTCTCAGAATACCAAATACCCTCAGACCCAACTCCACGCCTCATCCAAACTTTTAAACCACATAGTCAAATTTTAAATCATAGGACCAAGAAAGATCAAGGGCAACGCCCAACAGAAAACTCACCATAAATGGCCATTTATAAAGAAAAACAATTCAGGTCTAATTCAATACCATAAAACCAGAATATCACATAAAACAACCAATCAATGGTTCGCTACAAATGGCCAAGTTATAAAACAAACAAGTCCAATCCAGGACAATGAATGCAAATACATATACATGCACGCTCAATCTTGAGTCTCAGATTAGTAGCTAATTTGACCTGTATCATATTAGGTCCAACCCGCGTATCATACGCATCAGGTCCGTGCTCAACTCACGTATAGGATGCCTCAAGTCGGCACCTTATCGCTCCAGCTACGTCACGTCAAACATATCAGGGCGTATTGTGCCTCGACCCATGTCATATAGGCACCTCCAGTCGACAAACTTATCTCTCCAATTCCCAGTGTTATATAGGCACCTCAGGGTCATTCTTGACCCGTGTCATAGAGACACCTCAGGTCAACACACTTATCTTTCCAATTCTCCGTGTCATATAGGCACCTCAGGGCCATCTTCTATGGCTGCGTATTATGTCAATTCACAATGATATGTAATTCACCCACTGTCACCCGTGAAATCCATCGCTCTAGCCCTTCAGGTTAATAAAATCTATTAAGTTTATTTGGACAAAAATTATCGACCAAGTACGTTAGACTACATTTCAAATACGAGTCTAAATATATCAATCCACATATCTGACCAAATGGCCGTGCCAATCAATCTGTTTCACATGCTTAATTTTATTAAAAATGTCAATTTCTCACGTGGGGCCCAAAATGACCAAATAATTATTTCCAAGCATATGTGAATAATCCTCAAATATTATTTTGAATATGAACACGAGCCTCAAATATTTGAAATAGTAATATAAAATATTGTTTGGGCCCGATTTTACATAAAATGCTCCAAAATATATTTTTCGATATTCAAACCACATGGGACCCACAAAAAAATTGTCATTTTTAAACCAAAATTAAATTGGACAGCACATGAACAGTGTTCAGAGGTTTGTGAATAGTGATTTCAAAATACTATTTGGCATGTTTTTGCTCTAAATATCCAGGAAATTCATTTTTTGGTACTCGAACCTCACGGGACCCACATCAACCACCACTAACAGCATATATTCAACCAAGATAGCAACATACCAAGCATAAATAATATATCACAGCCTCACCACAGGATCGATTTACACAAATACGCCAATTTCGGCAATTTTTCTTAACTTGATTTACCTTGAATCAGACCCCAGAGCTAGTCCATGGCATATAAAATATTCTAATCGAGAAATAGAGGTTTAACTTACCTAATCAAGGCTGACACGAAGTTGAGAAAACAACGGAAGCAGTAACGCACGGCGGCGACCGACAAAACACGACGGATTCCAGTGGATTTAGTTCAAATCGGGGATGATCAAGGGCTGAACGAGGTGGTTCACAAGCTGAAAATCAATATTTTCACATGAAAATAAGCTCTAAGGGTCACTGGGGTTAACACATATCAACATGAGCTACATGTCAAATTCGGGTAACATAAAACTGGTTCGTCAATTAAAACGGCAAAGCAGATTTGAAAGGTCAAATGACCTCGGATCAAAGTGATTCAAAGTTGTGTGAACTCATCTCGAATAGGACTACGACATATCCAAAAATCACGAAAATCCAATAGTCGGATTTCCGTCAACGGCCAGTTGAAGTTGGCGGCAGAAATCTAGAGCCAGCACAGAGAGAGAAAAAATCGAAAATTTAGAGAGAGAGAGAGAGAGAGAGAGAGAGATCTGGTGATAATTATGGATGAGAGAGAGTAGTTTGACCAATAAATATCTTGAGGATAATTATCGTCGGTGACTATTGAATGAAAGTGACATAAAGCTAAACGAATGGACTGATTTTTGGACTATCAGTGAATTTTCGGACTAATAAGGGTCTGAGCACCAATAATTTTGGTCAAACTAGTCAAATTGGTCAAAAAGATGATCGATGAGACATTTCTCGAAATTCGTGAAATTTCAAGACCGTTGGGGGCTCAATCGATGCTGATTTGGTTCAATCGCGATCGAAAAATAACTCGAAATGCCATTGAACAATTTTTCTAGCCTCGCTAAAATTACTAACACCCTCTAACCATGGATTCTAGCACAAACTAGGGGCGAGATGGCAATTTTCAATTTTGTTCTTTTCTCTAGGCATTCCAATGTCAAACTGCCAATTCATACCTTTCGAGGCGACATTCAATTTCAACCTCCGTAACACTCTTAAGATTCGATTGTCCTATTTTGAAACTCAATTCGCGGCCTCATTTATAAGACAACAACTTTAAATAATTTCTCAAACTAACGGGCGGCTTTAGGAGTTACGCGTATCGACCATTTAGTCTACGTGCTTATATTCTTAGCTAACATTTCCCCTTTGGTTAGTCATCTCAGAGTACCAGCTCCAAGTGAGATTCTTTTATAGCGCCTCCATGAAATAATCATTATATATTCGAATTTTGGAAAAAGGGATCGAAACTCAAGATGTCACAGAAAGAGTGCAAGGATCATGAATCAAATCAAAAAACTATCAAAAGGAAAAACAATCTAGAGCTAGTGGATATTGACTGAGTTGTTGATATGTTATGTCTTTTTCTTTTTCACATGTTTGGTGGCAAGTGAACCTTGAATGATGGTGGAAAGCATGACTAATGGATGTTTTTATTTGTGAATTATCGATTGAATGTCAATGGCAATGAAGTTTTTATCATTGGCTTACTTTTTCATTATTGTGTTGTTCTTGACTGATGTGAGGTTATTGGTGTGAAACATTGATGAATGAAACATTGATGTGACGTTGCTGGAGTTTTTATCTATGCATGTTAGGTTATGCTTGCTCTAAATAGCTGCTGGTGCATCTACATCTTCGAATTGTGCACTAATAATTGTTGGTGCAAGCTATTGCATCATCAATGTAGCTGTTGCAAGTGCAAGCTACTGAAGTTTGAATTAGATTGGTTCATTCAGGGTTAAAGGTTTGAGTGGAACTAAAGTGGGTTTGAGCAGCAGATTAATCAAAGATCCAAGTTGCCGGTGATGTAGAAGGTTTGAGTGGCACTGAAGTGGTTATTATGTAACCACCACTAGCACTAAAATGGCCATTTTCACTAAAACTGGCATTGAAATGATAATTTTGACAAAAATTTGGCACTTGCATGATCAATTCAATAAAAAAATTAACATTGAAGTATTAATTTTTTAAGCACAATTGGCATTGAAATGATCACCTTCAGCAAACCACTGCTCTTTCATTTAATCAACGTTTGCAGCGAAAATAGTAGCAAACTAACAAATCACCAACAACTAACATCTCATTCAAAAACAAGGCAAATGTGGTTGACAGTGCACAACATCTAATCTCAAAAAAACTTGTAATTGTGCACACTCGAATTCCAAGCTCAACTTCAACCAAAAGTAGATAGCGAACTCTTGTTCCATACAGCAACTAGGGCATAAGGACACCTCAATTGACAATATTTGTGTACAGCGCTTACTTTGGTGTCAATATTTTTTTGGATCACTCAAGTGCCAAATAGGAGAAAAAATGATTACTTTAGTGCCAACGACGAGAAATTCTAGTGAGCTCACCGGAGTTGGCACTTAAATAATCATTTTTCAAAAAAACTGGCACTTAAGTGATCTAAAAAATAATCACTTTAGTGCCAATGGCAAAAAAATTCCAATAATCTCATCAGAATAATACTTAAATAATCATTTTTAAAAAAAATTAGCACTTAACCGATCCTAAAAAATATTGGTACTAAAGTTAGCGTTGTACACAAATATTGACACTTGAAGTGTATATATACCCAACAATGTTTCATTCATCTTCAATTATGGAAAACCGAAAAACCTATTCTCATCAATCCATTTACATTTGCCCTTGAAATAGGCTACAGAACCAAATAATAAGACAATCAATACTCGAGAACAAATTCTTTCAATTTTCATGCTTGAAACTTCCTTCTTCAAATGCTTCACCAAAGAAGCTAAAGCCTTCGTTTCAGCTTACATTGATTGAATATCAACATTCTCCAACTCGTTTACTTATGTAGGTAAAGGTTGATGTCGTTATTCAAGAAGTTCTAATATCACTTTAGTCGCTCATCCGAAGAATTTCGCATCAATCCATTGTTGCAACCCTCTTATCCAGAGCAGAGGAGGATTTTAGCGGTGATTACTGTGCCTAAGGATCCATTATAACCCTTAAGTCAGTTTAAAATCTTCCAAGTCCTCACCTCATGCAACGGTAGGATTTAAAGCTATTTTGACCTTTGATATGGTCATATGACATGAGTGTAAGTGTACATACTTTGGAGTTGCCACCGATCTTCGGGGAAAGTAGATAGAAAACCTCATCGGGCGGTTGAAGAAACTATACAACTCAAATGGAAATAAAGATTTGGGATTAAGGACTTAGTTACGCTAGTGTTGCCATCGGCATCTTTTCAGTACCTAAGTTGACTGATTTTTCTCACTTGATTTCATGTAGGCTCAATTTTGGTAAGGAAAGTCCTAAAATTAAGGGTTTCATGTGAATGTGAGAAACCAATAATAACAATCACAATCAATAAAGGAATTGTGCAAATCAAGGAGTTAAGGACATGTAGATAAAACACATCAACTCAATACATTGCATCTCTAGTATTGCCCTATATGCTTAAAGAAGGTTTTGTTTAAGTTTGGACGGAGTTTGGAAAGATTTGAGACAGTTTGCCCAAAGAGGGAAAATTGTCATTTTGGGAAAGGATCAGAGAGGCAAAATCATCAAAAATAAAATTGACCAGTTAAATGGAGCCATTTCTTAATTTTTGAGATTTTTTGAAAATTTTTGAGATAATTTGCTCAAAAGGGATAAAATCATCATTTTTCAAAGAATCAGGAGGCAAAATCATAAAAATTGGATTGGCCAGTTAAATAGACCCATTTTCTAATTTTTGAGATTTAAAAAAATGAAATTTTTTGGTATTTTTTCCAATTTGTTTGGATTTTTAATCATTTCCTATTTTTGAATTTCTTTTAATTTTATTTTATTTTTTGCAAATTATATGGATTGAATCGACCCAACCTGCGGCTTTTAGGCATCGACCTAGACCGTACGGGTCTCGGGTTGGCCTAAACAACATGGTTTTGACATTTTTATGAATTTTCTTATTTTTTGAGCAATTTTCTTTTTTCTATAATTTTTTAATTTTTTATTTTTCAATGATCAAGATCGTGACATGTGGCTAATCCACGGCCATCCGATCACCTTATATTATTTTTATTATTTTCATATTTTTTAAAAAAAAAAAACCTAGAAAATCTAAGAAGCTGACACGTGGCCAAACCTAGCCCACGTGATCAGAATTTATAATTTTTGAAAACTAATTTTAACATCAAAAAAAATTATTCAAAAAATTCCATATCTCGACACATGGCAAAACGTCATCATCGGATCTAGGTTTTATTTTTATGCCGAAAGTTAATTTTTTAATTTGAAAAATGATTTTTTATTTCCAAAATTACCCAATCGCAACACGTGGCCAAGGCGTACCCGTCTGATTAATATTTTATTTTTATTTATTTTACAAAAACAAGTAACAACCAGGCACTAATGTGGTACGCCACGTGGTGCCACGTAGGCATTGACCTGTCAACTCTCATTGACCGATCAACATCATCGAGGAAGACAACAGGAGACATCTTTCCCTAGCCAAAACCGCCGAAGAATCATCGGAGACCTGTAAGAGAGCCTAAAATTAACACAAAACTCCCCGATTTTGATCTTGTTCTCACCTTTGATGTTAGACGTGCAACATGTATACATCTTGAACCTATTCGAAGCCTATACTGAGCCTAACAACTCCAGCCGAAATGCAGTTTCCAGCAACTACCTTCAACTCATTTTTCAACTGTTTATTCTACGATTTGAGCGCATGGAAAGCATCAACGAGTGTAGAGACTTACCTAGACATTATTGAAGCTTGGTGATCGTCTGTTTGATGAGCAGTAGTTCATGACTCCGATCAAAGTTCGGGAGGTTCAATCAATGGATTTCGGACCAAAACAATGCAAACAAAAGGTAGGAAGAAGCTTAGGGACGACTCTAGGTGTGATTCATGCGATCAAAATGAAGAAAAATGGCTGGATCGAAGATCCTCCATTAAAGTCGAGTTCAAAATTCGTTAATGGCACATACCGGTTTTAGTGATGAAATGAGAATCCCGATAGTTGTTGGTGCTTCGCTTGACCTCGTGATGCTCAGGGATCGATCAGTATAGCTTGGCGTGGCCTGGAACGCTTTGAAAGAAGCTTCGAAGCCTCGGACTCAAGCTCCTTCAATGGTGACCATGAGCTCTTGAAAGCTCTTTCTCTCTCAATTTTCCCTTCATTTTCGTTTGTCGGGGCCTCTGTAACCGAATGGGAGCCTCTCTTGCTACCAAAAATCGCCCGAGACTTGTATCTAATCTCGAAATTTTTCATACACTTGGGGTATTCAGCTATGACTCGTCCTCACATGCCCGACGCCTGATCATGTGGTCATTAGGCACGTCAACATCGGGTGAGGTTTGGCAGCTCTGTCCGGTCCTTTGGCGTGCACGAATGTTGCCTCTAAATCAACTTCCTTCCTCTATATGTTCCTACGTGTGTAAAAGCAATGAAGAAAAGGAAGATGACAGTAGTCGGGACTGATCCGACTTGCCTCGATTTCCTCAAATCGGGTCTCAATTTGACTAAAATTTTCCAAATAATTGTCGAATTGGATCCTAGAGCATGAAATCCATCTACAAATGACAAGTTTGGGTCAGATAGGTTTGGATTAATGCGAAACCCCTCATTTGAAGTTTAACCCGAATTAGAGAAATAGCAAATCACAAACCCTAATGATCAATTCAAGCAAATTGAAAATATTTTTTGTCCATTTTCCAATCTATTTAAATTGTACAAAATATTGGACCAAAATGTAATTCAAGATATCAGGATCAAATGTCATAACTGACTCAGAGTGAGAAAAAGCCTAGAAAAGGTTGAATTTGATATTTTTGGTAATCTAGGGACCTAAAGGCAAAATTTGAAAGAGTAGATTTTTGATTGAATTTTTTTAATTTTAAAGTGACCAAAAAGCAATTGGAATTAAAACAAGACTAATGAATTTTTTTTTCTTATTTTTTAGTCACAAATGCTATTTTTCTTATTTTTGAGCTCTTTTCTAAATAAAAGAAATGCCCAAAATTCAGAAAAATTGTTGAAAATATTTTTTGTTCAAAATTTATTCCTTGGGCTTGGCTAAGACTTCCAAAGTTTATTTTCAAATTTTATGAATTTTTATAATATTTTTAATGATTTTTCTAAAGAAAAATCGATTAAAAAAATCAAGTGCTAAGATCCATTTGAAATATTTGTACTTCAAGTCCTTCTCTATACTTGGTGCATCTATTGAATCATCTCCCTGAATTCAATCGAGCCCAAGATGTTCTTATTGACTAGTAACTCATAATAATTATAATGCTCAACTTCTTCACTTTGAGAAAAATTGGGGCAGGGTTTGAGGCGCTGCTAAAGCTGCTAGTGCCGCTCATGAAGCCCCCATTTGCAGTTTGAGCCGTCATATTTCTTGGGAAATCGAAATTGAAATTGAGAATTTTCTTGAATTGACTGATTTAGGGTTTGAGCGCTACTAAAATCACTCATGAAGCCCTCCATTTGCAAGTTTGAGTTGTGACTTCTTTGGGGCAAACTAAAATTGGGGCTAGGGTTTGAAATTGGTATTTTTTTTCTTGAATTGGCTAATTTATAATTCTTATTTGAAGAACCATGTCCAAAACAGCATTGTGAAGGCTTCAGCTACTGACTGAACTCTCCAGCAACCATGTGGACTTCACTTATTAATAAAATAGACCCACATCAGAATTTCGACGGAACAAAAAAGAGTTGACACGAAAAAGATCGTTTTTCAAAAAACTTGTCATCAAAATAATCTCTATACATAACTTTTGGCACCAATATGCCCTTTTCTCCGCAATGTGTTATGTTATCTGCTTGCATTTGAGTGAATAGTCCTATATTGATATCATTCATGATTTTTATCGACATGACACAATAGGTAAATTAGTGCATATATTATTAAATCATTTCTCCTAGCTATTTTTTATGTGCCTTGGGATCGTTATGCTATGCATGCGCCATGCTGAGTAGTGAGATGATCTCCTACCTTAGACTTAGGGATTTCACTTTCAGCTCACTCCTTATTTTTCATACATGTAGGATGGTTCCCGGATATGATGATAGAGGGGACGAGATGATGTTGGTAGACATCAATCCCTAAGTTGGATGGTGACTTCGTTAATGTTTAGGCTTGCTTTTAGTATAGTATGAGAGAGGTGCTAGTCCACCCAACCATTTTCCCAAGACTTTTATATTTTGTTTGGACGATATAATAAAGTTGTAAATTGATGTTTAATATAAATAAATGATGCATAAGTACATTAATTGAATTCGTGTGAATTTCTTGTATGGTATGTATTGAATATTTTGTTGTGCTTCTACACACAATTAAAAAATAAGAAAAAGAGATACAATGAGAAATGACATGTGTCGCGGATGACGCTATGGAGAGTCACAAAAGCTCTAAGCAACATGGACAAGGCCCATGATTGTAGACATCAACTCTAGGATCGCTCCTTGGGGCATGCACAGCCTCTTACTGTTATCGGTCCTGCTACCGACGGTGGCGGAAATTCATCTAGCAATATCGGTAATCACCACAAGCCACATAGGTTTATTTTTTATTTTGCAACTGCACTTTCTTTCATTGTGTTACTTATTCCTGATTCACCTATCTAAATTTGTAAATTGTATATGGATGCGAACTCATTGTTGCTAAATTGGGAAAATAGAAGTCTTCGAAATAGAAAACAAAAGCAAATTCTCATAGATTTAGTAAGAAGAATTCGCAAGTTAGTGATGATTTATTGCTTGATTCCTATGCATGAGAGAGTTCATGAGGAAGGTAAATCGTAGAGGGAGATAAAACAAGATCATGGAGAGAAAAAAAAAAAAGAAAGATTTGAGAGTAATGTGATTGTTACTATTATTGTTGCTCCAATTAGCAACTGTTGAAGGAAGGAGCAGTTTGATTTTTTATTAATTATTTCCTATGTTTGTTTGGGGTTATAAGGTGATTGTTTTGCATAAACCATGTGAAAATGGTTCAGTATTTGAGCTGGAAAGAATCATTTCACTTAAATCTTTGCTTTTGCTCGGTCGTTAGTCCTCTGTTTCTTAGGCAAACATGATTAAATATAATTATTCCCATTTTATCTTTCTAAGAAGAGATGATGCACGAGGTCCAAATATAAACTTCTGTCTTTAAGACACAGTGACAAAACATCCATTCAAGGAGGAGGAAAAAGTAGCTAGGTTCATTTATAAGCATTGCTTTTTGACCAGCAGAATTAGAGGCATCCGTGACACCAATGTATACTGTTGCCAAATCAGCATTTCATTAACACATAGTGACACAACATCGTATTCAACATTGGAGGAAAAAGTAGCTAGTTTCATTATAAGCATTGCTTTAACTAGTGGAATTAGAGGCATCAATGACACCGATGTATCCACCTTTTACATGACTCGGTTGCGTAGGAAGTGTGAGATATACTCACGTACCTCACTTGATTTCTAGCCAACCCCAATAGGCTAATGGCGACTCCTCATATAGAATTCTCATAGGGTTAATCAAATTAAAATGATAATCCCCAAAGTCGCACAAGGTAAGGGTTTGGGAGAACTCATGGCAATTGAGCACCATTCACCCTCACCTCAACATTACCTCTAAACCCGTTCTTTTTTACCCCTGCCGGGATAGTCGCGACATATTTTATGTACTCTTTTAAATGAATTCAGATAGACTTAAAGTAAAAGAACTCCAAATGTTTCCAAAAAAAAAAAACTTGTGTTTTTTCCACTCCATTTTGGGCTTCAAGACTCCTATCACTTTAAATTGACCACATTATCTTTTATGGGTTTCATTCTTGATTTAAGATTATATCTCTTGTCTTTTGCTTGATTTTAATTTAGGTTAATACTGCGGAAAATCCTAAAGTGGTACACTTGTAACAAATTTACCCCCAAACTATTTTTTTATCACAAAAATCCTAAACTGATACACTTTTGACAAATTTACCCCAAACTGGTATACCTTGTGACAAATTTACCCTCTATTAGTTTTTGTTAAATTTTATCATCAAATTGCTAAGTTGGATGACATTACTGAATGTATACAATTGGATTTTTACCCCTATTGTATCAATTTAGGGTTTTTTTTGTGGTAGTAATTCAATTTAACAGAAACTAACGAATGGTAAATTTGTCATATGTATACCAATTTGAGATTTTTGATAGTCAAAATAATTATTTTGGGGAAATTTATCACAGATGTACCAATTTCAAATTTTTTGTGGTCAAAAAAATATTTGGGATAAATTTATCACATGGTATGTGTTTCAATTTTTTTGTGATAGAAAAATTAGTTTATGATAAATTTGTTATGAGTATACCAGTTTGAGGTTTTTCGTAGTATTAAACTTTTTAATTTTGGTAATAGACAAAGCTACACATGTCCCTCTCAAACAAAAGGTCAAATGAGAAGCACACTCTTGATGTGAAATTATTTTTTACATTATTTCCTTTTCTTTTTTTCTTATTTATCCCCTTTTTTTATTCTTCTTATT
>JAGVVM010004963.1:0-11839 GCA_019149425.1 Psidium friedrichsthalianum
ATTTTTCCACAAAACAAACGAAACCTAACCATAATATGTTTCTAAGTGTTGTTTTAGTCTTTTAATTTAATGATGTGAGTGTGTTGGGTTGCACAAACAAAACCCCTTATGCTTCAATTGGGAGAGTTACAAGAGGGAGCCTAAGTTTGAGCAACTCATCGTACCAAATCTCTAATGTAAGATTTCTCTAAGGCCTCTCCCACATGTTGTTCCATACCACCGCATAATTGATAGTGTCAGACTCCTCTACAATCGCTCAAACATGGCTCACAATAATTGGAAAAATTACCAAAAAAATCATAAATCTATCGCAATCGTGTCAATCCAGTATTAAATCCTTTTTTTTTTGCCAATTGAATTCTAAACCTTTTACATTTATATCAATTTAGTATATCCAATCAATTTGACAGGAGATCGCCGACATGGCCTTCCTATAAGGTGTGGTGGCGGTGGAATAGATAATTTTTAATCATATGTTAATATTTTTTTGATTTGATCTTCTTTTCTTTCTATTGCTTTTATTTCTTCCCTTCCTTCTTCCTCAAACCGGTTGCCGGATCTCGCCAAGGCCAACCATCGCCTGTAGCAGGCGAAGGCGACACTCGCCAGCCACCGACAAAAAAAGAAGAAGGAAAGGAGTAAAAAGAAAAAAAGAAAAAAATTCAAAAAAATATCAACATCAGCAACAACTATGTCGGGTAGGACGGTGGTGCCTACGTTAGCAATTTTTGACTTAAATTTATTGGATGGACTAAATTGGTATCGATATAAAAAGATTTAGAACTAAATTGACATAATTGAAATGTTTAGGACTAAATTGGTATCAATACAATATGTTTATGATAATTTTTTTTTTGTACTTTTCCCACATATAGTCTATATATAATAATTTAAAATTTTAACATGGTGGGATTGTGAATTGATGATGCGCGCCGGTGAACTTCTAAAACGGGCCAAATCATGGTTTGGGCATTAGAGGCATGGACGATTGTGTCAAGTGGTGCATCTTAAGAACCCTGAGCCAATTCTCTCTCTTGGCCCCACTTGCATCAAGAGGACATTCGCAAGGTTAGGCCGTGGTCATCCAGATAGTTGCTTGATCAATGTGCCTAAATCGCATCTAGGTGTGAAGCAACCTTTGCCTAAGATCTTTTGATGGAGTCACCTTTGAGATGTCACGTCTCGAAAGTTACGTTCTAATTCGAGCAAACAGACCACCAATGGACAACAGCCGTTCAATTTTATCTTCCTGTTTTATTGACATTATGGCACACTTTCACTTAGTTGGTCGCGATTGCCTCCGGTCTTCATTGCTTTGATTTGCTCGTCAGCTCGTGTTTTCTGTCCAAGAATCGACAAGGAACCGTCACTTCATTTCTTGATTTTCTTATTGACCCACATCATGAAAAGTGCTTTGTCGGCACTTTTCAGTGAAATATCTTTTTGGCATGTCTGATGGGGCTTGTCCATTGATACTAGGAAGCTGTCATGGTGGGAACTAGACACCAACAAGAGCCAAACAATATTGTTGGTAGCCACTTGTTGCCTCATATTCTGTATCTTCAGCCGTTAATCGAGCGCCGGAAGAAAGCCAATGCGAGGGGTGCAAACATTCCCCAACATCTCACCGAAGAGCAGCCGAGAGAAGTTGCAGCGAACCTTCGTATGATGGCCACAATGAGAACGTTACCAAATGAGCAGCAGAATTACTTGTTTAGATCACATCATCACCCACACGTGGGACGTGATTAAGCCGATGTTTATTAAAGCTATGAATGACGTCTTGTTCAAGTCATGAGCATCCAACCCACTAATCCAAGGAAGTTCCATAGTGCCAGGGAATGTTACTAATCCTTCTCTTTACGCTATGGAGGTCAACCCCAGTAAGAATTAGGCAAAGACCCGAGTCCTCGAACCAAGAGTCAAGCAATTTGAATGATGTCGGTCAAGAAAATAACCGTGGTGGCAATTCTTACTATAAAGTCACTGTCTTCATGAGATTTCTTCCATAAGATGTTTCAATCAAATATCCCTACACATGTTCAAATTCGGACTGTTCAATCAACCAAAAAAATCATAATTGGGAGAAGAATGTTGGATATTTCAATCTGTTTTGAAATATTAAAAGCTAATCGTTGTTGTATTGACTTTTTACCGTCATCAATTCGTAACGTTTTCTGTCCTCCATTAATATATAACGATTCTATAATGGTTTTGCAACGGTCATATAATGGTCATCTTCATGATGAGCTCGGATGCTCACTAGCTCAGAAGTTGATGAGTTTAGACATTAGCGAGCTAAGAAGCCGATGAGCTCAGACGCTGTCGAGCTCAAAAATTGATGAGCTCAGACGTTGGCAAGTTCAAAAGTTGATGAGCTCAGGCTTTGGCGAGCTCATAAGCTGACGAGCTGAGCTAACAAGCTTAGGCTTTGGCGAGCTCAAAAGCTGACGAGCTTAGATTTTGGCGAGCTTAGAAGCTGATGAGCTTAGACTTTGAGGGGAGTCTCGGAAGCAACGGTGACGAGCTCAGACTTTGGCGAGCTCAGAAGCTGACGAGCTTAGACTCTGAGGAGAGTCTTAGAAGCAACGGTGTAACGGTTTTCTTAAAACTCTTTCCGAAATATCTTTGTAATGTGTGATTTATTTCTTCATAAATCCCTCATTATTTTACAATGACTTTATAACGGCTTCTGAATGGCTCTATTTTGGTTGATTATAAAATGAATTTCAAGAAACAATATGTGTGTACTTTGTGTGAACTTTGCATTACATAAGGGACTTTTTCTCTTGGGTTATACACACAACGTTGTTCCTATTCCTTCTAATATTCAGTGCGAAATATAGAGGAAGGTGTATTGTATCTTGGGAGGATAGTCGCTAGAAGTCTTACGCACCGAGTTTTGTACTCTAAGGGGTGGAATTATCCTTAAGGATAGTGTTTGCACGACTCAGACAATTATTCTTACTTTTCTCGTCTTTCCAAACATATTTCCTATAATTGTTATTTTCCTGTCATATAAGAACTTTTTTTTCCCAACAAAGAACACACCAAGGCTGTGTTTGGTCATTTGTACTTTTAGCTAGAATAAGAATGGATATGACATGATAAAAAATTCGAGGATTTTGCTACATCCTATTCATTATTTGGTGAATCGCAATAATAAAACTGAATACTTTCATATCCTATCATGTCTATTGTTCGATATGAATGTCGTATTGATACAAATGAACAAACATAATTGGTAATGATTAACTACTAAAGAAACCACAAATAAAAAAAAAACAAATAATGTTGATCTATCAATTCATAATTATTGTATGATCTACATATTGAACAGAAAAAGAACTCATTATAGCATTCTAGAGCCACAAGTTCAACAATGACAAGAAATGTGAATGGGCTATAGCAAGTTAGCAACATTGACAAGGTAGATAAGCCATCAAATGCCAAATTTAATAAAAGAGAGAAAACACAATTATTTACCTTCGTGACTTCAAAGGTATAGTGCTTTGAAATTCTTACCACTTTTGTGAAACTTCAATATGAACCACAATACTACGGAAAAGATGAGTTTCAACTCTTTTGTTGCTTTTATGGCTTTTGACGTGAACTAGTGAGTTATGGAGGAGAAGGAACTTCGATGCTCTCTTCTTTTTCTTTTTTTTTTATATAGCTTTGACGTAAACAAAGAACTATGGATGAGTCATGAGGTTTCAACATGAACCAAAGATACAGAGAAGAAAGGATGGAGTGAATTAGAAAGATCCTTTTCAAGTTTGAATTTGTTCATTTAAAATCGAAGTTCTTGCACTTCATTTTTATTTACTTATTTACTTATTTTTATTTTTCCTCTCTTTGTTAGTTATGTTTTATTCCCTCTAGCATTACTCAACAACAAATTTATTAAATAATAAACTATACTAGTATACCTACAAATTATAATAAATAGAGTACATATATACAGAATGTATATAATAGAATAGAAAGAAATCCAAATATACAAATAAAAATAGAAATAAATAAAAAGTGAAAATCGTCCATAATTTCCTTTTGTTATTTTCAATTTTCTTTTTTGTATATTTTATTTGTTAAAACTTAAGAAGTTTGTTATTTGGAGGACAATAGCTTTTTTGCAACGGATATAAGTGATCCTATCCTTCTTCATCCCACCATCTCATAAGATATTTTTATTCGAGCTATATCTTTATTATATATCACTTTATCCTATCTTGGGTAAAAACCAAACACATGATATGATGAAATTTATTATATCTCGACTTTTATCCTGACTACCAAACGTATGCCCAGATTTTACCGAGTTCGGTTTGAACAATAAGCACATCCATGATGACTGCAATAGTAAAAGTTCCACCGTGAATCGAGAATGTTACAAGGACAATTGCACAATCTCTCAAGTAGTCAAGTCTATATTACACCCCAATCAATCTCCATTTTAATGTTTCTCACTATCTTTCACGGAAATCTCTCTAAAAGACATTAGTGACAAAGCGTAGCAATTTACATATGTCTCTATTCTATCAATCCATATTGATTGATGGAATGAGAATTCTTCCATTTCCTTTATGAGTATAAGAGCAATTAATCAAGTTCGACAATGGATTTTCGTAAGGAATGGTCAGAATAGCTCAACCGGTAGAACATAGGAGCTCGAAGAAGAAAGAGATAAGAGGGCCCTATGGAGAATGTGGTTAGGTACTTGAATTCTCCGTTCTTTTTCTTGATTTCATCTTTTGTTCACATAATTCTCCTAACTAAAGAAAAAGCTGAAGTTGATACATTCTAAAATAACCAAGATATCATGGGCCTATTGATAACAATTCTGATTTTGTTCTTCAGGGTAGAAAAAGATGAGATATCTGTTTGTTAACATAAATGATTCTTATTATTAAATTCTCAAATTCTATTCCAGGTAATAGATTTGGAGCAGAAATAAGAATAAGAAAAAAGTTGATTCTTTGTTTCAAAATCACTTTTGATAAACAAGACCAACAAAGTGGGAAGGCTCAAGGAAGGCTCTTACTTTGTTTCCTCAATCCAAAAAATTAAACGAAGCCTTTGGGAAGAACGCTCAGCTAGCTAGCTCCTCTTGCTAGTCTGCTGCCTCGTCACTCAACCAGCTTGCTTCGCCACTGTCGTATGCAGCAAACCACCGTTGCCATACTTGGCCGCCGTCATTTGCTGCCGGTTGTAGTCTTTGGCTGGCGAGAAAAAAAAAAGAAAATAGAAATAAAAAGTACATAGTGTGTCTAGCCATAAGTTTCAAACTTCTCGTACCCTTAAAAGAACACGTAAAAGAGATATTTACCATGGAGAAACGAAAATCATTTGCGCCTCTTGGAATTGTAAACTATCTTTGATCAGCAGTCACAGTCAATATTCTCTTTAATTATATTTTTACTTATTTGTGACCTTTTTTTTTTAGGTGGAACTCAATGTAATAAATGCAGCAGTTTCACTAATGATTGTCGTTACCGTCATTATAATTGTCATCGTCTCCACTTTACTAATTATCAATTTTTTTGTAGGGATACTTTTTGTCAACAAAAGGAAAATATTCAGCATGTTTAGAGCAAAGAGAGTCCATGCAGCTACCAATTACTAGGGGTAAGCAAATTAGATCGACCGGACCAGATCGGGACTGGTGGTCCGGTTCTAAGTTCTATAGAGATTTGGTCAGGTTCTCGATTCTTAAAATTGGATCCGGTGACCAGGCAGTCCGGTTCTCGGTTCCTACTTTTTAGAACCGGACCGGACCGCTCGAACTAGATCGATCCTTTTTAATTTAGTTCGTGAATCTCTTTCGGCTCCTTGGACCTCTTGTTTTTTGCTATTGGGAAGTCATTTTATATAGATGTTGAAGTTCTATAACGTTATTGATTTCAATAATTAAAGAGTAATTTAATTATTGAAATCAATAACGTTATAGAACTTCAACATCTATATAAAATGACTTCCCAATAGCAAAAAACAAGAGGTCCAAGGAGCCGAAAGAGATTCACGAACTAAATTAAAAAAGGATCGATCTAGTTCGAGCGGTCCGGTCCGGTTCTAAAAAGTAGGAACCGAGAACCGGACTGCCTGGTCACCGGATCCAATTTTAAGAATCGAGAACCTGACCAAATCTCTATAGAACTTAGAACCGGACCACCAGTCCCGATCTGGTCCGGTCGATCTAATTTGCTTACCCCTAGTAATTGGTAGCTGCATGGACTCTCTTTGCTCTAAACATGCTGAATATTTTCCTTTTGTTGACAAAAAGTATCCCTACAAAAAAATTGATAATTAGTAAAGTGGAGACGATGACAATTATAATGACGGTAACGACAATCATTAGTGAAACTGCTGCATTTATTACATTGAGTTCCACCTAAAAAAAAAAGGTCACAAATAAGTAAAAATATAATTAAAGAGAATATTGACTGTGACTGCTGATCAAAGATAGTTTACAATTCCAAGAGGCGCAAAATGATTTTCGTTTCTCCATGGTAAATATCTCTTTTACGTGTTCTTTTAAGGGTACGAGAAGTTTGAAACTTATGGTTAGACACACTATGTACTTTTTAATTTCTATTTTCTTTTTTTTTTCTCGCCAGCCAAAGACTACAACCGGCAGCAAATGACGGCGGCCAAGTATGGCAACGGCGGTTTGCTGCATACGACAATGGCGAAGCAAGCTGGTTGAGTGACGAGGGCAGCAGACTAGCAAGAGGAGCTAGCTAGCTGAGCGTTCTTCCCAAAGGCTTCGTTTAATTTTTTGGATTGAGGAAACAAAGTAAGAGCCTTCCTTGAGCCTTCTCACTTTGTTGGTCTTGTTTATCAAAAGTGATTTTGAAACAAAGAATCAACTTTTTCTTATTATTATTTCTGCTCCAAATCTTTACCTGGAATAGAATTTGAGAATTTAATAATAAGAATCATTTATGTTAACAAACAGATATCTCATCTTTTTCTACCCTGAAGAACAAAATCAGAATTGTTATCAATAGGCCCATGATATCTTGGTTATTTTAGAATGTATCAACTTCAGCTTTTTCTTTAGTTAGGAGAATTATGTGAACAAAAAGATGAAATCAAGAAAAAGAACGAAGAATTCAAGTACCTAACCACATTCTCCATAGGGCCCTCTTATCTCTTTCTTCTTCGAGCTCCTATGTTCTACCGGTTGAGCTATTCTGACCATTCCTTACGAAAATCCATTGTCGAACTTGATTAATTGCTCTTATACTCATAAAGGAAATGGAAGAATTCTCATTCCATCAATCAATATGGATTGATAGAATAGAGACATATGTAAATTGCTACGCTTTGTCACTAATGTCTTTTAGAGAGATTTCCGTGAAAGATAGTGAGAAACATTAAAATGGAGATTGATTGGGGTGTAATATAGACTTGACTACTTGAGAGATTGTGCAATTGTCCTTGTAACATTCTCGATTCACGGTGGAACTTTTACTATTGCAGTCATCATGGATGTGCTTATTGTTCAAACCGAACTCGGTAAAATCTGGGCATACGTTTGGTAGTCAGGATAAAAGTCGAGATATAATAAATTTCATCATATCATGTGTTTGGTTTTTACCCAAGATAGGATAAAGTGATATATAATAAAGATATAGCTCGAATAAAAATATCTTATGAGATGGTGGGATGAAGAAGGATAGGATCACTTATATCCGTTGCAAAAAAGCTATTGTCCTCCAAATAACAAACTTCTTAAGTTTTAACAAATAAAATATACAAAAAAGAAAATTGAAAATAACAAAAGGAAATTATGGACGATTTTCACTTTTTATTTATTTCTATTTTTATTTGTATATTTGGATTTCTTTCTATTCTATTATATACATTCTGTATATATGTACTCTATTTATTATAATTTGTAGGTATACTAGTATAGTTTATTATTTAATAAATTTGTTGTTCAGTAATGCTAGAGGGAATAAAACATAACTAACAAAGAGAGGAAAAATAAAAATAAAAATAAGTAAATAAAAATGAAGTGCAAGAACTTCGATTTTAAATGAACAAATTCAAACTTGAAAAGGATCTTTCTAATTCACTCCATCCCTTTCTTCTCTGTATCTTTGGTTCATGTTGAAACCTCATGACTCATCCATAGTTCTTTGTTTACATCAAAGCTATATAAACAAAAAAAAAAAGAAGAGAGCATCGAAGTTCCTTCTCCTCCGATAACTCACTAGTTCACGTCAAAAGCCATAAAAGCAACAAAAGAGTTGAAACTCATCTTTTCCGTAGTATGTGGTTCATATTGAAGTTTCACAAAAGTGGTAAGAATTTCAAGGCACTATACCTTTGAAGTCACGAAGGTAAACAATTGTGTTTTCTCTCTTTTATTAAATTTGGCATTTGATGGCTTATCTACCTTGTCAATGTTGCTAACTTGCTATAGCCCATTCACATTTCTTGTCATTGTTGAACTTGTGGCTCTAGAATGCTATAATGAGTTCTTTTTCTGTTCAATATGTAGATCATACAATAATTATGAATTGATAGATCAACATTATTTGTTTTTTTTTTATTTGTGGTTTCTTTAGTAGTTAATCATTACCAATTATGTTTGTTCATTTGTATCAATACGACATTCATATCGAACAATAGACATGATAGGATATGAAAGTATTCAGTTTTATTATTGCGATTAACCAAATAATGAATAGGATATAGCAAAATCCTCGAATTTTTTATCATGTCATATCCATTCTTATTCTAGCTAAAAGTACAAATGACCAAACACAGCCTTGGTGTGTTCTTTGTTGGGAAAAAAAAGTTCTTATATGACAGGAAAATAACAATTATAGGAAATATGTTTGGAAAGACGAGAAAAGTAAGAATAATTGTCTGAGTCGTGCAAAACACTATCCTTAAGGATAATTCCACCCCTTAGAGTACAAAACTCGGTGCGTAAGACTTCTAGCGACTATCCTCCCAAGATACAATACACCTTCCTCTATATTTCGCACTGAATATTAGAAGGAATAGGAACAACGTTGTGTGTATAACCCCAGAGAAAAAGTCCCTTATGTAATGCAAAGTTCACACAAAGTACACACAGATTGTTTCTTGAAATTCATTTTATAATCAACCAAAATAGAGCCATTCAGAAGCCGTTATAAAGTCATTGTAAAATAATGCGGGATTTATGAAGAAATAAATCACACATTACAAAGATATTTCGGAAAGAGTTTTTAAGAAAACCGTTACACCGTTGCTTCTAAGACTCTCCTCAGAGTCTAAGCTCGTCAGCTTCTGAGCTCGCCAAAGTCTGAGCTCGTCACCGTTGCTTCCGAGACTCCCCTCAAAGTCTAAGCTCATCAGCTTCTAAGCTCGCCAAAATCTAAGCTCGTCAGCTTTTGAGCTCGCCAAAGCCTAAGCTTGTTAGCTCAGCTCGTCAGCTTATGAGCTCGCCAAAGCCTGAGCTCATCAACTTTTGAACTTGCCAACGTCTGAGCTCATCAATTTTTGAGCTCGACAGCGTCTGAGCTCATCGGCTTCTTAGCTCGCTAATGTCTAAACTCATC
The DNA here is from genome assembly GCA_019149425.1 of Psidium friedrichsthalianum. NCBI lineage: Eukaryota > Viridiplantae > Streptophyta > Magnoliopsida > Myrtales > Myrtaceae > Psidium > Psidium friedrichsthalianum. Next base: position 9,564 of record JAGVVM010004963.1, read on the forward strand.
AACTTCTGAGCTAGTGAGCATCCGAGCTCATCATGAAGATGACCATTATATGACCGTTGCAAAACCATTATAGAATCGTTATATATTAATGGAGGACAGAAAACGTTACGAATGATGACGGTAAAAAGTCAATACAACAACGATTAGCTTTTAATATTTCAAAACAGATTGAAATATCCAACATTCTTCTCCCAATTATGATTTTTTTGGTTGATTGAACAGTCCGAATTTGAACATGTGTAGGGATATTTGATTGAAACATCTTATGGAAGAAATCTCATGAAGACAGTGACTTTATAGTAAGAATTGCCACCACGGTTATTTTCTTGACCGACATCATTCAAATTGCTTGACTCTTGGTTCGAGGACTCGGGTCTTTGCCTAATTCTTACTGGGGTTGACCTCCATAGCGTAAAGAGAAGGATTAGTAACATTCCCTGGCACTATGGAACTTCCTTGGATTAGTGGGTTGGATGCTCATGACTTGAACAAGACGTCATTCATAGCTTTAATAAACATCGGCTTAATCACGTCCCACGTGTGGGTGATGATGTGATCTAAACAAGTAATTCTGCTGCTCATTTGGTAACGTTCTCATTGTGGCCATCATACGAAGGTTCGCTGCAACTTCTCTCGGCTGCTCTTCGGTGAGATGTTGGGGAATGTTTGCACCCCTCGCATTGGCTTTCTTCCGGCGCTCGATTAACGGCTGAAGATACAGAATATGAGGCAACAAGTGGCTACCAACAATATTGTTTGGCTCTTGTTGGTGTCTAGTTCCCACCATGACAGCTTCCTAGTATCAATGGACAAGCCCCATCAGATATGCCAAAAAGATATTTCACTGAAAAGTGCCGACAAAGCACTTTTCATGATGTGGGTCAATAAGAAAATCAAGAAATGAGGTGACGGTTCCTTGTCGATTCTTGGACAGAAAACACGAGCTGACGAGCAAATCAAAGCAATGAAGACCGGAGGCAATCGCGACCAACTAAGTGAAAGTGTGCCATAATGTCAATAAAACAGGAAGATAAAATTGAACGGCTGTTGTCCATTGGTGGTCTGTTTGCTCGAATTAGAACGTAACTTTCGAGACGTGACATCTCAAAGGTGACTCCATCAAAAGATCTTAGGCAAAGGTTGCTTCACACCTAGATGCGATTTAGGCACATTGATCAAGCAACTATCTGGATGACCACGCCTAACCTTGCGAATGTCCTCTTGATGCAAGTGGGGCCAAGAGAGAGAATTGGCTCAGGGTTCTTAAAGATGCACCACTTGACACAATCGTCCATGCCTCTAATGCCCAAACCATGATTTGGCCCGTTTTAGAAGTTCACCGGCGCGCATCATCAATTCACAATCCCACCATGTTAAAATTTTAAATTATTATATATAGACTATATGTGGGAAAAGTACAAAAAAAAAATTATCATAAACATATTGTATTGATACCAATTTAATCCTAAACATTTCAATTATGTCAATTAGTTCTAAATCTTTTTATATCGATACCAATTTAGTCCATCCAATAAATTTAAGTCAAAAATTGCTAACGTAGGCACCACCGTCCTACCCGACATAGTTGTTGCTGATGTTGATATTTTTTTGAATTTTTTTCTTTTTTCTTTTTACTCCTTTCCTTCTTTTTTTTTTGTCGGTGGCTGGCGAGTGTCGCCTTCGCCTGCTACAGGCGATGGTTGACCTTGGCGAGATCCGGCAACCGGTTTGAGGAAGAAGGAAGGGAAGAAATAAAAGCAATAGAAAGAAAAGAAGATCAAATCAAAAAAATATTAACATATGATTAAAAATTATCTATTCCATCGCCACCACACCTTATAGGAAGGCCATGTCGGCGATCTCCTGTCAAATTGATTGGATATACTAAATTGATATAAATGTAAAAGGTTTAGAATTCAATTGGCAAAAAAAAAAAAAGGATTTAATACTGGATTGACACGATTGCGATAGATTTATGATTTTTTGGTAATTTTTCCAAATTATTGTGAGCCATGTTTGAGCGATTGTAGAGGAGTCTGACACTATCAATTATGCGGTGGTATGGAACAACATGTGGGAGAGGCCTTAGAGAAATCTTACATTAGAGATTTGGTACGATGAGTTGCTCAAACTTAGGCTCCCTCTTGTAACTCTCCCCATTGAAGCATAAGGGGTTTTGTTTGTGCAACCCAACACACTCACATCATTAAATTAAAAGACTAAAACAACACTTAGAAACATATTATGGTTAGGTTTCGTTTGTTTTGTGGAAAAAT